>JAWZYU010000031.1:44691460-44786460 GCA_038380435.1 Ryuthela nishihirai
AAAGCCCATTTGAAAATAAAAAAAAGCACGGCAGAAAAAAGCACGGATATTTTACGTCTGAAGTTGTCAGGGACAATGGCTATTTAAGAATCAGAAACGGAAAGAAACACAGAAGTCGAAGACCTCATAAAATCTCAGCATGCGCTGACCTGCACCTAGAACAACTGCCTGCATAGCACAGGCGGCATCACCTGGCTATTCCTCACTGGAGTCTCGAGAATGAGAGACGGTGTTGGAGGGTAACTCAAGGAAACTGGTTTGTAGCCTCGTATGTTGGGAATGGGGATGCCGGGACAAGAATTCTATGGCAGCTGCAGCCACACCTTGTGATGCTGCGCAGGATTTTTCCATGGCGTCTGCACCGAACGTAAGTGTGCATCAGTGCCTACTAAAATCTCATTAGATGACCACTTCGTGATCGAGTATTGGGGAGGTTGCCCTCACCCCACACCGAGTGCTGTATGGCGAGCAAGATCTCGCCTGCAGGTGGCATGAGCAGTTACACTCTGTTCTTGCTAAAGATGGGGAAAGCTGCCTCAGGAAAGAATAAATTGTTATATCTTCTATTAGGGTAATGCATTGTAGCTTGATAAATCCACAGTTAAATTCGTACTCGAAATAAACTCAAAATCCTTTTGTGTGCTAGTATACTGGAGAACTACCAGCCAATAAGATGACAGTTGTGGGGCTAGAGTATTCTCCTAATAGTCAAGCTAGGGTCAATAGGGTTCTTAAACTCGTCTGATCATGATTTGACCATTCAACGATTTCTGAATGCTCCTGCAGTGTAGAGTAAATACAAGGAAAGTTCACCTGATTGGTCACAGACCCCAGACATTTAGGAATGGGCCGTGACCTCAAGCTTTGTTTGCATTCCCTGGAGTAAACACAGTCGAAGTTTATATGTGGTTAGCTTTTATCACAGCGATTTTATTGAAAGAAAACGAATCAAGATATGGGGGTTATGGGAATACATTTTTTTTTTATTTAGAAGGGTCAATACTATTTCGTCTGGGGTTTTGGTTTTTCGTAAATATTGTAAATATTTTCTGGAAACTGCCAGATAGCAGATACTTTGTCATCAGAATTCCTGGATTATCCAAACTTTGCTGCATGTCGGCATCTAGATGACTTGTCTTTGCCTTCAAATGTCATTTTTCGACTGCTTTAACTGTGAGGCTCATTGCTTGAATAAATTTGCGATCAGCGGCACGACTGATGACAAAATGTCTAAAAAAAAATGGAACTAAAAAGTTGGCTTCTTTCTGGTTCAGATAGGAATGCTGATTTCAGAGTAATGTTTTTTGAGGTGAGTCTTCTTTTGAGACACGTTTCAATAATTTTTTAAGTACGACAGGAGAGACGGGGAGATTGGTGTTCACTAAATCAAAACAGATCTTGCACGGAACGAGGAGTTCACAATCACTGGCGTTTTTCAATATTTTTGCGAGCTTTTTAGGTGGTGCACTCAACAAGTAATTTAGAAATGCACCCTGCTTCTTAACCCTCATTCCTCATGCAAATAATCTCTGGTCCATCGTTAGGTAATATGCTACTTCTCAGTATCTGAGAGTCAGGTGTTGTCACAACGCAATCTAGAAGTAAATAACCGTGAGTCCTCTGTGTGACTAGCTTAAATGCATCCAATTATATTTTAGACTCTTCTGGGAACATCTGTCTAGCCAAATATTGAAGTTGCGACATGTCCCTGGGATGAAAAAAAAAATGTGCATTGAGATTGAAATTTCTCACGCATTTACCTTGGAAAAACAAATTCTGCATGATGAAGACGACAGTCACATATATGGGTTGGGTTGGGTTGTTTAACCTCTGAGCGGCACTGTTTTGCACACCATGGGCTAAATGGCCAGGTCACATGGACCCCGAAGGCTCAGAGAAGGTTGGGGGAGGGGACCCACTGGAACAGCTGTTGGGAGACAGATGGTAGCCTCCCGTCAAGGCCATCCAGCGTGTTCTTTAACGTGCACAGGGTATGGCTCTCCCGCACACGGGGCTACGGCTTAACGTCCCATCCGAAGGACGGCGGCCTTTCCAAGCCCATCGGTGTCCCCTACTGACCGTGGGCAGGGCGGGGAATTTTGCGGAGTCACATATATGAATAGATCAGATACTCATGTCACCGGCAGCTTGCATGAACATACACCAAAGGGCCAAAACATTATGACAGCACGTCTTTATGCAAATCGAGGCAACTGCAGGTAAACAACGCCACGTGTGAAAGTCATGAAATGGTATAAATAACATCTGTTAATCAGGGTTTTTCGTGTTCTTCAAATGGGAAAGGCAGCGGACTTAAGTGACTTTGATAAAGGCAAATATGTAATGGCCAGATGACTGGGTAAGAGAATTTCTGAGACGGCAAGGCTTGTGGGGTGCTTATGGTCAGCCGTGGTTAGTACTTTCAAAAAGTAGTCCGAGGAGAAAAAAACCACGAACCACTGGCAAGATGTGGACTGACCATGGCTTATCAATGCTAGAGGTGAGCGAAGACTATCCCTTATAGCAGTATGATCCAACAGAAGGGATACTCTGGTGTAACTCGCCTGTAACACAGTACTTGTACATGTGTACACAGTACATCGAACCCTGCTGAAAATGGGCTGCATAGCCACATGCCATTGTGAGTTCCCTTGCTAACCTCGTTCACCGTCGAAAGTGCCTGCAATGGGCACATGAGCATCAAAACGGGTCCTTGAATGATTGAAAGAAGGTCATCTGGTCCAATGAAACTCATTACCTGTTGCACCACGTGGACGGCTGGGTATGTGTGCGTTTACCTCGGGAAGTGTTGGCACCAGGATGCACCGTGGGCCAAAAACAAGCCGGTGGAGGAAGTGTAATGCTTTTGGTAATGTTCTTCTGGGAAACCCTTGGTCCAGTCATTCATGTGGAGGAAACTATGACGTTTACCACTTACCTAAACATCATTGCAGACCAGGTACATCCTATCATGGCAACGGCATATCACTCTAGTATTGCCTTCTTTCAGCAGGATAATGTGTTATGCCACACTGCCTGGATTGTTCAAGAATAGTTCACGGATAATGAGGAAGATTTCCAGGTATTGCCCTGGCCTCCAAATTTCCGAGACGTCAATCCAATCGAGCTTCTGTGGTTTGTGTTGGAAGAGAATATCCGATCTGCAGCGACTCAACCACTAAAAAGAAAGTTAAAAAGAGTTAAAGGATCTGCTGATAACGTATTGATACCAGATACCACAAGACATCTTTATAAATCTTTTAGTGTCCATGCCTCGCCAGGTAAAAGCTGTGTTGGCAGCACTTGGAGGACCAACATCATATTAGGTAGGTGGTCATAATGTTTTGGTTCTTCAGTGTATCATCCAGTACTAATAACGTGTATTGATTCGCATTCAATTATAAGTCGGGGAAATCCTCCACAAATTCCAGTTTCCTCTCGAAAATATTCGAAGGCTGGCTGCACAGCAAATGATCCTGTCAGGGCTGGGGAACGATACATTTTCTGCATAACAAATGAGTTCCAAAACAAAAGTTGCTTTCCAACACTGGCTCAGTCCCAAAACGAGAATTGTACTTGGCGATTGCATGATGGGGGACGATGATTTAATACTTCAGCTGGCGGTTAAATGGTTCAATCAGCAGTTCATCAAACCCAAGTCGCACAAATAACACTCCTTCAGGAATCGTTTCAAGAACACGAGCTCGCAGAAAGAGAAAATACAGTGAATTTCACAGGTTGTGGTTGATGGTGCTTAAGAATATGAGTAGACTTCTAAGTTCCCTTACCAGCCATAAATATATGAACTTTTACTGCGATTATTGTTTACAACGTTTTTCGAAGGAATCTGTTTTAAAGGAGCATATGACCTACTGTGAAGAACACGCCCCTCAGAAAATAGATCTGCCAAGTGAAGAAGAGAAGTGTCTGAAGTTTACGAATTTCAAATTTCAGCTCCCTGTACCTTATGTGATCTATGCTGACTTCGAATCATTTTTAGTAAAAGTAGATACATGCCTCCCTAACCCAACTGCCTCTCGCACTACAATTACGGCTAAACATGAAGCGTGTGGATTTGCTTATGTGGTTGTGGGCCCTGATGGACATAGTTACAAACCACCCACGATTTATAGGGGTCCGAATGTTATAGAGGAGTTTTCGAAGTGTCTTCTAAAGGAAGAAGAAATTATTCAAAAGTTGATGAAGCAGAATGTTGCTATGTGCCTGTCCGACGAAGAGCAAAAATTATATGAAAATGCTTTAAGCTGCCATATATGCATGAATCCCTTGGGGAGAGATCGAGTAAGAGATCATGATCATTTTACGGGAAAGTTTCGAGGAGCCACACATAACGCGTGTAATTTGAATTTTAAACCTGGAAAGATCATTCATAACCTGAGAGGTTATGATAGTTATTTAATAATCCAGAGTATTGGGAAAATAAAGAATCGAAGAATTAACTGCATTCCTAACAATATGGAAAAATACATAGCTTTCTTTCTAGGCAACCTATATTTTTAAATTCTTTTCAGTTTCTAAACACATCACTAGAGAAACTGGTGAGTAATTTATCTGCAAATGAGTTCCAAATTCTGAATGAACATATTGAACCTGAACTGGTGCCTCTCCTCATGAGAAAAGGTGTGTATCCGTATGATTATATCGACAGCTGTGAGAAGTTTGAGGATACAAAATTACCACCACGTGAAGTTTTTTATAACCAGCTTACAGAAGAGATGTTAGCAGAAGATTACAATCATGCTTTGAAAGTGTGGAATGATTTTAAAGTGAAAAATCTAGAAGAGCACCATGACTTGTATATCAAGAGTGATGTGCTTCTACTAGCTGATGTGTTTCAGCATTTCAGAAAGTTATGTATTGATTATTATGAACTCGATCCTTGCCATGTCTATACCGCTCCTGGATTAGCATGGCATGCGTGTTTAAAGATGACGAATGTAGAAATGGACTTGCTCACCGATCCTACGATGTATTTGTTTCTGGAGAAAGGCATTCGCGGCGGTATTTCCGTAATTTGCAATCGGTATAGCAAAGCGAACAATAAATACCTAGACACATACGATCCACTTCTGCCCTCTAAATACATCATATATTTAGACGCTAATAATTTATACGGTTGGGCTATGTCTCAGTATCTCCCAGTAAGCGACTTTCACTGGATTGACAGAGAAAAACTGGACAATTTTGACGTTACCACAGTGGCTGATGATTCTGAAACCGGTTACATATTAGAGGTTGATTTAGACTATCCTGCTCCGCTTCACGATATGCATAATGACTACCCATTACCTGCAGAGAAATTTCAGATTGATGCACAATTGCTCTCGCCTTACTGTTGTGAACTGATTTCCCATCTAGGATTAGCTGTTTCAGATAAATCAGCTAAACTAGTTCCTAATTTATATGCGAAGAACTATATAGTGCATTATCGAAATCTAAAGCAGTATTTAGCTCTTGGCATGCAGCTGAAAGATATCCATCGCATTTTAGAATTTAAACAGTCGACTTGGCTAAAACCATACATTGAATTTAATACCTGCCAAAGAAGAGAGGCGAGAAATGATTTCGAAAAGGACTTCTTCAAATTGATGAACAACTCAGTATTTGGGAAGACAATGAAGAATTTGAGAAACCGTGTGAAAATTGAATTAACTCAAGATAAGAAGAGACTCCGGAAATTAATCGCATCACCTGCATTTCATGCCTTCCAAGTATTTGATAATGATCTGGCCTGTATACAGTCAGGCCAGATCTACACTGTGTCTCAATAATATCGAATAAATTACGAGATTTTTATTTCCGTTACCACAGATTTTGCTGCCCTATGGCTCCAGTGATACTCGACCGCAAGGTCCAAATTTCCTGCACAGAGTCTGCCATGTGCCGAGGTGATTGGTTTAAAAATCAGATTCCCATTTGGTGAGTGGTTTCATTTCTACGCAGATTGTGAGAGCTCGTGTCTCACTTTTAATCTGCGTATTCTGTTGTTTCCTGCACTAAAGATTAGTTTTCTGAGTATCTAACCTCTATACTTGCCCCATATTTTCCTGCTAGATCAAGTCAAGTGTTTCCCTCCCACCTTTATTCTTTTCTAAATCTGGGCCTGGTCTGGTAAATAAAATTTTATTATCAGTATTGATAGAGGATTCAGGGCATAGTGGTTTCTCCATCGCACTCAGTTGAGTGGAAATAAAATACCTCGCAGATTTCAGGTGTAATGTTGCTACAATTCTGAGTTAAGTGCGTAATGTAAAATTATCAGATAAAGAACACAGACATTTTCTTTTGGAATTCCGGAGCCATCTCCCATTTCCTTTTTGTCTTTGCTATATTTGAAATACGGGAAGGATAGCCGGTTCATGCTTCCAGTTTGATTATATGCTCACTGATAGTAGAGTTTTCTATGATTACAGTACTAACTTCGATATCGGAAAGCTCTCTGCCAGATGGTTTAGTGAAAAGCTCTGACGCCACGTCAAGGCACCATCCATGTCAGAGTGTTTTGCTCTAACCTGGAGAAAACCCCTCCACACATAGGCAGCTAGTGTGGAAGGAAAAAGAGGGCTTCAGATACCACAAAATGGCCATTAAAGCGTCAATCAGAATTCTCTGTTGACAGAATTTAATGGAAATGTTTCATGGTATCTTGCGCAAGATGTAATTTAAAAAAGAGAAAAAATACACCTTGCACCAATAGTTAAAAACCTCCACGAACCTTCGCTTCTCTGCAAGCGACTGTCCACTAGAGCATTCGCCACTAGTGGCTCTGATCAGGAAGATCTGTTGGGTTTTTGAACATTGAATGGTCCGAAAATGAGCATTCCTCACTAATCTAAAGGTGCATTATTGGTTGTCCAATGTGAAGAGAACACACCGAATAACCTAACAGCTGTGCAGTGTTAACTCTTCCTTCAATCTTCTCTAAGCACTTGAGATGGTTGTGACCTGGCCATTTAGCCCTTTGTGTGCCAAAAGTACCTCTCAGAGGTAAGTTAATCCCTGAATTTATACATTATATGAAACGTAGTTACCAATTTTCACAGATGTGGCCAGCAGCCTGATTCCTGTTCTGTATTCCCAGAACACGATAAATCAGCAAGGCTAATTTTCTTCAGAACCATAGACATGAAACAACAATTTCCATAAAAAATGAAAAATGAAAAAACAGTAATAAAAAATTACATTCCTTGACAATAAATTCAAATATTAAATGAGAGAGATTTACTTTTGTTAGGAGCGGACTCCTCTGTATCCCTTCCGTCGGTGGTACTCTCTTAGTCGATCATATCCTCGTTGTTGACGACTTGGCTTCTCTCATTTATATTCATCAGCCTCTTTGGAGGCTCGTATGGGTGGAACTTTGTATCTGGTAAAAAAATGGTCATATGAGAAATCAGTTGACAAAAATACATATATGTACATACATATAGAGAACGAACGGTATTTCGAAGCGAATAAAATTTCAGCTAATAAAATTTGAATTAAATGGAAATAATATTTAAAGAAGTACCTTTGTTGCCACCCATTTTCGCCTTCTTCCCTTCACTGGGTACATCTGTCCGGGTCTTGAAGGCAGGATGACAATAAATAAATACCGCCTCAAGCAGCTGCTCGACACAGAGGTGTGAGAGGAGCCTGTCATTTCATATGCCTTCTACTCTGGCAAGGATGGCAGGACCTCAGCAGAAAAACGACACCATACATCCATGCCTTACCCAGGGCTCGAAACCAGATCCGTAGATAAGTACAAGCGAGCTAACCACTCGGCCATGTATCTGAACAAAAAAAGAAAATAAAATTTTAAAAAGTAGTAGATGTGCTCAAATTTTTCTGAACTTTAAAATTACTAGGTTTTTCTTTTTTTAACAAAAATTAAATATCATATGCTTCATGTAAGTAATTTTACTGTTCAAAAATTAACAAAATGAAAAGTTCTTATTAATAAAGTGTGAAACGCGATTTAATTATGTTATAGAGCTGGTTAACTATTTTTTAATAGTTTTAATTGATACTAGATGTCAACCAATCAAATTAATGCAAAAAGGAAGGCCATCGAAAAACTTATGTAAAGAACTTTTACACTTATCGATTAATGACGAGATATTTCTCTAATATAAACCTTATAGAAATTTGTTAGATAAATATATAGTCAAAATTATCATTAGCCTGCTGGGATCCGAACCCACGACCTCCTGATAACTTATCAGGTGCTCTGACCACTGAGATGCCGAAAAACCATCACACACAGGTCAGAGAACTTGACATGTTAGCAGGAGGTTGTGGGTTAAAGATTCCACCCGGCTAATAATAATTTTCACTCTATATTTATCTAACAAACTACTACCAGGTGTATCTGAGAGATTCTATTATTTCAACAACATTGCTTACGCTCGATTCTCTGCTTAAAAATAAACCCTGTAGTTTGATACTCGATGTGGGTTGGCCGTGTGCACTAAACTGGAAAGTGCCTTCTGGGCCAAAGTCTTCAATTACAGTCAACTACATTTCCTATGACTAATTCTATGGTATAATGCTTAAAGTCACTAATAGAGGACGATTGCACGGCAGCCAGTAGCTCAGTGGTCAGAGCACCTGACATGTTATCAGGAGGTCGTGGGCTCAGATCTCACCTGCCTAATGACAATTTTTCTTCTATTTCTATCTAATATACAATTTCTGATGTTTTCATTTTATAATTAATATTTTTCTTCTGCTTGTGTGAATTGAAAACTATTAAAAGCATTCTAACTTAGAAAAAAGAGTTTTTTACAAAAATATAACTCGGTATAATTTGGGATCTTCTGCACAATCCCTATTCTGGAAAGGAAGCCAACTAGGCGAACTTTGTGCCAATGGAGCCATTTTTGTGGTCACTTTACTGGAGCAATATATGGTGAGCATGGATTGTTTTTTCCCACTTAATGTACTACGAATAAGTTTTTTGCTCTCGCAAAGAAAATTACTGCTCTCCGAACCATTCTTAAGACACCAAAATAAAACACCGAATTTATTTACTCTGAGATCATTTTACCAGTGTTTACAGATGTGGCCCGAAGCCTGACTCCTGTTCTGTGTTCCCAGAACATTACAAATCAGAAAGGGTAATTAGCTTGAGAGAGATGAACATGAAAGAGAAATTTCAGCAGAAAATGAAAAATGTAAAAACGGTAATGAAAAATTACAATTCTAATGAAGCAATTAAGATATCGAATGAGAGGGGCCTACCTTGGTTCGAGTGATTATGCGCTTGTACGTCATTGACATCAACCTCTTTGGAGGTTCGTATGAGTGCAACTTGGTATCTGGCAAAAAAGAGTTCATATGAGTAATCAATTGACAAAATGCACTTATATAATATACATATACACACATATATGCAGTATGTAGACACACATATAGAGAATAATATTTGGAAAC
Organism: Ryuthela nishihirai; assembly: GCA_038380435.1. Lineage (NCBI taxonomy): Eukaryota > Metazoa > Arthropoda > Arachnida > Araneae > Heptathelidae > Ryuthela > Ryuthela nishihirai. The sequence continues at coordinate 44,700,899 of JAWZYU010000031.1, forward strand.
TAGGTTGAGGGAGAGAAAATTTGAATTTCTGACTGAATATAACAATATTTAAAGAAGTACCTTTGTTGTCACTCATTTTCGCCTTCTTCCCTTCACGGGGCACATCTGTTAGGGTCTTTATGTATGATGATAATAAATCAATACCGCATCAAGCAGCTGCTTGCCACAGATTGTCGATATCTGAAAAGAAAAAACCGAAATTTAAAAGATTAAGGAATGGCAGATATACTCCGCTTTTTTGGATTCTTATCAAAATTGGATATTTCCTTTTTTAAAAGATAAAGAAATGAAATAAAATTGCTTCATGTAAATAATTTTACTCTTCAAAAATTAAAAGATATAACGTTCTTCTTATTATTATATATGTATTATATTAAGACCCTTCCTGGTCTAGTGGTTAGCGTACCAAACTACTGAGACCAGCAGAAAAAAAAATCTCGCAGAAAACAAACACTCACAGAAGGCCCCGTCCTTCTGTGAGTATTTCTATGATAAACCAAGGGAACCTAAATATAGCTTCTAAGTTGTCCATCATATAAATTTTTTAATTAATAATTGATGAAAAAGAATAAAGTGGTTTATGCATTAGACAGAGCTGGTTAATTATTTTTAATTCTGCGCACAATGTCCTTTATTGTCTGAGGAGTGTTTGACAACCAAAATTTGCCTTCATCTCTTGGTTTCGTTATCTCACTTCCGTTCTAGACCTTTACAGTTTTCCTTGTTGAGAGGGCTCTATATCGAGACATTAAGCCTCTAATTTTCCAAGAATTGCTTCACACTGATACTGGACCTCATGCGGTGATATTGATATCTCAACTGCAGTTCTATGTCAGTTCATCGTGACGTCATTTTATCGCCACATCACTTCATTGCATCCTAGAGATAAGATTTGATTCACTTTCCACAACTGTGCTCAAATGAACTGTCCAGAGAAAATTACTTAAATTAAACTTTTAGCTGTAAACATGCGTCATAGGAAATTTTCTTAAAAATTAATTAGAAAAATCTCAGTAGTTGATTAAATATCGAGTTTTGTTCCCTATCATTTAATAAAATATGCATTTTAAAAGTTTGCTTAATTATTATTTCAATGTTAAATAATTATGAATGGTTTTTATGAAAGTAATTTATCGTTAAATATTCCAGAACACTTTAAATACTGAACTGAAATGCTTGAAAATCGAGATTTAAATAGATACGATTATGATTTTCAATTTATCTTCAGCCACATTTTTTAATCAAACTCATATTTTAAAACTTATAGAGCTTCGAAGTTAGAGTTCCTTAGAAATAAAATGGAAATTTTCCATTTTGGTAGGTTCTAGGTAAATTTTTCGAAAGTTTGTTTTAAAAAATCATAAAAGTAGCTTTATCCTTCCTTCCCCTTACTGGGGTAAATAATTTCTCTCAGTGTAAACCCTTTGACATCTTAACAATGACATTCTACCAACAAAATTTCAAATTTCCAGCATTGGTAAATCGTTTACAATATTCATTTCAAATTTTGTCTTTTTCCAAAACTTTTGACCGTTAGAGAGCGAATTTAAGCTAGTGGAAAATTTTAAAATGCAAATGTAAATATTTCACCAATAGCAAACCAAACCAAAAAAAAAAAACTAATTTATGACTAAAAATAGAAACAATTTAGTATCGCTTATGAAGTATGTAATTAATTTATTTTTCGAGAAAAATGGTCATTCAAAAACGTTATTATTGTGAAATTTCACTTTCCGAAGTCATTCTAATAATTGATTTTCGAATAATTCACCCAGAAACTACCAAAATGGAGAATCTCCATGTAACCTTAATAGAAATCTAACTTTGAAGTATTTAACGGAAAAATATGATTGGAGATAAATTATAGATAGATCTTTATGAAATTTCTTTAGATCTCGATTTTCAACAATAATTCTTTCAGCATTTAAAGGATTACGGAAGAGAGAATATTTAGTAAGAAATCATCTTTCATTCAAAAAGTACAGTCGCTCAAATAAATATCCGAACAATAAGGTTGATTACAGAATTCAGAAAAAATATCTGGCAACGAATTTTTTAGTGATCTGGCAACCTTCGTGTACTGTACAAGAAGTTTGCTATATCACTAATTTCTTAAAAAATCGTTGCCTGTTTATTTTTCCGAATTCTGTAATCAACCTTAGTGTTCGGATGTTTATTTGAGCGATTGTACATTATTGTCTAATATTGAAATTATCATTACGGAAACTTTTAAAATGCAAATTTTAATAAATGTTTGAAACAATACTTGTTAATTCAGTTTTAATTAATTCCTGAAATAATTTTTGAAGCATGCTTTATCTGTCATAATCAAAACTAAATATTTGTCTCTAGACAGCTTTTTAAGAATAGATGTAGAAAGTCGATAAAACCTTATCTGTATCACTGCGATGACTGACATTGCGATTACTTGACACTGCGATGAATTGAGGCTGAGACAAATTGACACTGCGGTGAATTGACGCCGCCATGAATTGTCTTCGCGGTGAATTGACGCTACGATAAATTGATGTCGCGGAGATTTGAAGCTATGATAAATTGACGTCGCGGTGAATTGACGCTGTGATAAATTGACGTCACGATAAATTGATGTCGCGGAGATTTGAAGCTATGATAAATTGACGTCACGGTGGACTGACGCTGCGATAAATTGACGTCACAGTGAATTGACGCTGCGATAAATTGACGTCGCCGTACTGTGACGAATTGACGTTGCGTTCATGACGCAAAGAATTCAGGTCGTGATGAAATGAGTTCGCGAAGAATTGAAAATTCCTGTTGTACTGAATTGAGGTCGAGCAAAATTGATGCCACGATAAATTGAAGGTGCCGTGACTTGACCGCGATGAATTGACGTTGCTATAAATTGATGTAAAAATGAATTGACGATGCGATGAATTGACGACGCGATGAATGGACGAAGCCATGAATTGGTTGACCGAAACGATGATTATCCGAAGTGATGATTGTGGTTTTACCTCTGAGAGGTACTTTTTCGCACACAATGGGCTAAATGACCAGGTCACCAGGACCCCAAAGTCTCTGACAAGGTTTGGAGAAAGGGATCAAATTGACAGCTGTTGTGAGGCAGATTGGCAGCCTCCCGTCAAGGCCAGCCAGCCTGATCTTTAACGTGTATAGTGTATGGCTCCTCCGCACACGGTACCATGGATTAAAGTCCCATCCGACGGACGGTGGCCTTTTCAGGCCCATTGGTGTCCCCCTGCTGACCGTGGGAAAACGAGGAGTTTTGCGGAGATAAATCTCAACGGTGACCAAGAACCTGGAAAGTGAAGATTATGAGCCTGGCGCGCTACTGACTAAGCCAGAGTAAACTGGCTTAGTCAGAGTTACTTCGCAAGGGTTAGTAAAAAGTTAGTAAACTGGCTTAAGCCAGAGTTACTTCGCAAGGGCGGAAGTAAGACTTCCGCCCTTGCGATGAATGGACTGCGCGATGATTGTCATGTGATCATGGGAGACTTTTACCTGCATGCTATATCACTACACATGTTGAAAAAGAAGGGCTATTTCCCTTGAATGTACAACTTTAACTCTCTTGGGAGTTTTAGACACTGAATTATTATTCAAGGATTACTTATTCAAGGGAATAAGACCCTATGCAATGATTTTAATATCTGACCTCTGTGCTTTACTATTACACAGGTTATATATGGACGGTTTTATTTTTCGGAACAGTGCCTTTTATTGTCTGAGGATTGTTTAACCCAGAAATTGACCCCATCCGTTGGTATTGATACCTTTGTGCTTTACCACTGTATAGATTGTCATGGATCTATATCTCCGCTTTAATTTTCGACTGATTGTTTGATACTAAAGTTGTCCCCTCCATTAGTTTTGTTATCTTGCCATCTGTGGTACACCTTTACGTAGGTTGCATCGCGAGGGTTCCATAATTATATACTATACATACAATTTCCCAGGGATATTTTTAACACTGAATATGAACCACATGCATTGGTGTAGGCATTTCTCATACGTGCTACAGCACAGCACATTACATGGGGAAGGAGATTTGGGAGATCATTACACACACCGAAAGTAGACACTGAATGAAAGATGAATTTGTAAAGGTATACGATGATTAAAACGATCCGAATCTTGAATCGCTTATTCTTATTTTACAACAGAAAAAAAATATTCTTAACTCCTACTGTTGCATTTATTTAGTGCGATTTCAATAGTTCAATGGGAATTAAATCACAAAAAGATATAATGGTACGCTGATAGAATACCAAATGATGTGACCATAAGAGTACAATAGCATGTCTTGTTGCAGTTGATTATTATAGAAGTGATAATCCTACTTTACGGTAGATTCATTCAAACAATTGTGTATTCTTCAAAGAAATCAAAACAATTCAGAAATGTCCAGAGTATATGGTGCTACCTCGTTAAAACTTATCGAAGTATTATCCAAACACTTCTGTCTTTCGAATGGAAGCTTATTCATTATGCAAAGGAAGAGTAGAACTATCTGATCCTTATTTACATATTATTTCATATATTTTTATTATTTGTTTTTCATTTATATTATTTCACGTTTTTATAATCATTAATATATCTTATTGACCTGCTCGAACCCATTTGTTGGATATTAAACCAATACGGAAACCCAGAGTGGTGGTGAGAGGATCAAATGTTAAATGATCTGAGAATTTCGAATAACAGTGGAATACCACTTCTTGTTGCACGCCATCATTATTACTGAAGTTATAAATCTCCGTTACCGAAAGTGTATTCAACAAAATAAAATAATTGGGGGATTCCACAGCGAATTTACTATATTACTATATCTTATTGGACAATTACTTAAATACCCCCCCCCCCCCTCTTTTTTAGAAAAGAAAAAATAGTGGACATCCTACTTGATATGAAAGTATGTAAATATGACAGTAGAAATAATTACAACAGAAATATTGAAATGCCAGCATGCTGTCGTGTCCCTCTAATTTATTTTATTATCCTCTTTATTGTTATTTTATATATCTATATTTTAAGTATATTCTCAGAAGTGCCTTAAATGGGAATGTTGCTGATTAGTTGTCGTTTATGGCCAAGATGGGTATTCTCCACATAATCTCGGGAAGCGAGTGCCGGCAAATGGCGTTATGATATCACCGTCAGTCCACGCCACTTGTAGCCATAGAGCTAGGGTGTGAGCCGCCAAGAGGAGCGAAGGGGAGAAGCGAAATAAACGAAAAAGAATGGGCGTTGCTTACGAAAGGAGAAGTGACGTTTGCTTAGCGCATAAAAGTGATGTAGCTCTTTCTCAAAACCTTAAAGGACCAGGGTTCTGTTCTGTGTGAACCAGAACAGAACCCTGGTCTAATACAGGTTATGTAGGCAGGGATAAAGGATATCCTCTAGCCGAGTTTTGAGGTCTGTAAAGTAATTTCTGTACGGGAAAATGTAGATTTCCACCTCATTGAATGAATGCCTGCAAAAGCAAAGCAGCTGTCAAGTTATAATAAGCTGATTGGAGAAAATGTAAAAGGGACATAGATAGAACCATTTCATCCAACGAAGTGTTGAGCGCAGTTAAGGCCGACGGAATCAAGCACATTCCCGTACGTAATTAGATGTGTGAATGTAAACGAACAGTGTATCGTCGTCCTCTACTTAGTGCAGTGTCTCGCAAACTATGTGCCGCGAGAGATTCCAAGTGTGCCGCGCGAGATTTTCAAATTGACACTAGATATTCCAAAGATTTCATTTTGACTTGACTTGTGCTATCGACGTGCTTTAATAAAAATCTTTCAGATTTTATTAACTGGGATCTTGTAAGTATTTATCAAGCTTTTTCCAAATTTTGGTATTAATTTTTGATTATTTCAAGCCATAGAACTGACAAATATTAAAAACAAACACCGAGTTATGATTAAATATATTTATTATTATATTTATTTTAAATAAAATGCATTTACCGAAACTTCAATTTTCCTCTTTTTACGTAACCATCAAAAATTCTTTTTTAGATGTGCGGCGGAAAAAAAATTAGATTCAGTGTGCCGCAGAGTAAAAAAGTTTGCGAGACACTGACTTAGTGAATTGCACATTCATTTCTTTCATCGAAGGCACATCAAGTGCTGAAGCACACTTAAGCACCGGTGTAAAAAAAAAACAACGAATCTGTGATTTCACTCACGATCACGGGTGAAGTTTAATTAATTGGAGTAACTAATTAAGTGAAATTTTTAAATGAAATTGTCCTTTGTAATATCAAAGTTGTTAAATCCTAGCTACTTTTAGGCGAAAGAAGACCATACCCGTATGAGAGAATACTAACTGTTAGATTAAAGGTAATCTTTTGAGATGTATGAATAAAATACATCCATGTTTTAAATGTCCCCTTTTCATTGAAGACAAATGCTTTGAAAAAGCATTTTAAATGTAAATGGTGAAACTTTAGAATTAACTTCAAAGTAGTTCCTAGAAATACATTTGTTTTGCAAAATTAGTTTATGCCCGGCTTGGTTAATCATCGAGGTTATCGATTAATCGATAACAGAGATTATCGGTTAATCGATAACAGGAATTATTGGTTAATCGATAACAGGGATTATCGGTTAATTGAGATGTGTTTGATGTGTGTTAATAATTGAGACGGGGTAAAATACGTATAACGAAGAAAACATGTAACTGTTTTATTATATTTGGCTTGTTACGTATATGAATACAGGGCCGGATCTAAGAGGGCGGGAGGGGACCATGCTGCTCCCTCCCCTTTTCAGAATACTAATAAGAGTAATAGAGGGGAAAAACTGTTAATTCTTATATTTCATGCATTTTTCAGGAATTTTTTTTAAACACATGTGAAATGGAGGAGGAAATGTCATGTTTCATTGAAAATCCAATCTCCTGCCCCCCCCCTCCCCCCTTGCCTTTGCATTTTTCCATCGGATTGTGTTTTAGGGAAATCCACTCTCGATATTTTCTAGATCCTGCCCTGCGATGGCATAAACTAATATTAAATTAAAATTTAAAATAAAGTTTGTTTTAACGTCAAAACTTTGTTGGCTACTGCAAGCAGTTTATGAAATATGGGACTGCATCTCAGAATGAGTTGTTAAACATTCGGTTTCAATGACGTTGTAACTAGTTTCATGATAACTTTAAAATTTTTGTCTTATTTAAATGCTATTCATTTTAATAAACCCAGATTAAAGAAATATTATTTTATAGTTTCGAATTTCCACGCGGAAGGATAAATTATTAAAAGAATTTGAAAATGTGCAGGACTGATCTAAAGAATAAACACCCTAAATATTCCCATAGCAACAATTTATTTATTGTTAATAGAGGGGAAATTATTGACGCTTTATTTCCGTTACGCATACTACTTCCGACAACACAAAATATTCAACAATGTTATTACTTTCAACAATACCAACAATAATCACAATGCAGCAACACACACAAGTAATAACGGAACTAAGTATTATATCACTTCCGCAAAAAATGCTTAATCAATATCGATTTATGAAATGATAAAATTGAACAATGGAACGTGTATTTGATATAAAAATAACGTAAACACTAAACATACAGTGTGCACAAAAATAAATATTACATATATAATAAAGTTCACAAATATTGTTTTATAAGTAAATATGACATGAAGAAAACATTGATCAAAAACAGAACATTTTCAAATTCCTCTATAAAAAAATAGCATTATTTATCTATTATGGTTGTTGTTGTTTCGGCTCTAAGAGTACGTTTATGCACACATTCGGCCAAATGGCCAGGTCACAAGAACCTCAGTGGCTCAGAGATACTTCCTTCAAATCCATCCAGCTTATTCTTTATCGTGGCTATGGCTCTCCTACACTTGAACACACGGCCTAATGTCCCATTGGATGGACAATATCCTTCCAAACCCAAAAGTATCCCCTTTATCACCGAGAGTAGGATTAGCGGAGAAAAATTTCAATATTAGAAGAACTGAAACTTTAGTTACTGGACCGCCAGCACATCAGGGAACTGCGAATTACTAGCACACTATTGACCGAACCAAACCCTGTTCGTTATGGGAAGGAGGATGGTTAAAGACCCAATCATACAAACGTATCCGCAACATGCATGTCGATTTTAACCTAAAATATATTCTGTATTCGGTTTAATATATTTCTACCGACTAGAGAAATCGCTTAAGGCGATATCTGCTAGCAGCTAGTCTAGGTCTTCTATAAATTAAATATAGAATGTAATAACATATGCTCTTAACTGTAACGAATAAAAGTAACAACAAATTCTTAAAGTTTAAAAAACTTAAATTTTCGACGGATGTGATACCCCAAGCATGAGTCTCACCACACTCCAGCTAAATGAGAGATAAATTTTCCCTTACGACAATTAAGATTAGAAAGTTTCCTATAGACAAAACTTAAGATCCTACTTATTTGTAACTAAAATTCAAAAGAATTAGTTTCGCTTACCTCATTCCTTAATGGACTTACCTTAGTAGCTCTCCAAAGTCGTAATCGTAGTCCCCAGGTCCGAATCCCTCCATTCACCCCTGGGTGCGCGATAGTTTTACTGTGTGAAATAGTGTAGTGCAAATATGGATATCACCAAGGATATAAGGATCAACAGAACCTTCAGAATACGTCACATTGGTCTGAAATATGATTTTATATTGTCTTCACTGGCCGACCAGCTCCTTGCCTCCTCGAACGCTATTGCTCAGAAGATCAATAAATCAACCACAATAGTGACTCTTGCCAGCGAAGAAAGTGCTGATCTTTTCGCCTGCAACCCACAGGACTTTTTTAAAGGCCACTCAATCAACGCAACTCGACTTGGCACACCAGAAAAACGGCTCACCATCGCAAAACTACCCTTCTTCGTCTCCAACAAAGAGATTGCCTCAGCTCTGGAACCATTTGGGACGGTAAAAAGCATAACTGATGAACACCTCGACCTTCCGGGATTGGAATCCATCCAAACAGGAACCAGAGTTGCAGTACTAGAGATGAAGAAGCAGGTTCCAAATCTCCTAACGATTGCCACCTACAATGCAACAATCTTTTATCCAGGTGTAACACCACTATGCAAATGGTGTAGGAAGCCAAATCACCTCATCAAGGACTGTCCGCTATTTGCCAAGAAACATCCTGCTACCCTGGATACTAAAGAAGACACTTTGGATACCCCTGCATCTCCAATCAACACTGAAACAGAAGCTCCCGCCTCTCCACCTGCTATTCCTGATCCTTCTTCTGTAAGTATCTCGCCTTCCCTCACCCAAACTACCACCCAAATTTCTTCCAAACACCCACCCTCTGAGGACTCAATTCTCCCTAAGAGAAAAGACCCTCCCTCACCACCTGACTCCCCCCCTAAAGAGGACACAACAAAAAAACAAAAATCATCAGACAACAGCGGTACCTCGTCGCTTATCGACAACATACAAAACTACATCATTTATCATACTAGGACACCTGAATCGACCAACAAACCAGATGGCCCCGAATATCTTGAATCATTTGAGGATATCGTTGACCTATTCAAATCTCTAGCTAATCCTAAATTAGCCACCTACATCTGGGATACCCCCCCCCCCGACCCACTCCCACTCAATAGAACACTTTCAGGCAACTGGCCTTATCCTAAAACGATATCAGGACCTATATTTAACAGCTTTGGCGAAATGCCCACAAACGAACTGTTTCTCAGTATGGGACTACTTCCATATCGTTATTAAACACTACCATCTCTTTAAATAACCTCTGATTTGGACTTTTCTTTCGATCTCGCTCGCTTCCAAATCTCCTCCATCTTGGATTCAGCGCTCAGCCAATACCAAAATTCCTGCATTCTCATTGGCTGAGACGATTCTGGCTGGATCCAGCAGCTTGCTCCCGCTTTTGCTCTGCTCGGCAGTTTCCACACGTTGTACAAACACTTTTTATCAATACAAATTAATTAATTACACTCCTTCCCCTCAAAATTAAATAATTCCTTTCACATTAGCTCACACACTACTCTCCTCACACAAATACGACATTTTTATACCATCTTTGGACCACTTTTAGACCTGCCTTCCTCCGTCCACCTCTCGACCTCTATTTCCAAATTTGCTATTACAACTTTTGCCTCCTCCGACGAATTTTGCTTGTGGTCCTGATGATAAGCGGGCCGAGGCCCGCTTTACAAATAGACCAGAAGTTCGATGGATGTGTAAGAAGAAGAATAAGCCGCGGCACTGGTGAAATCTACCGTTGCATGTTAACGACCACCGTGGATGACCTTGACGGGAGGCTTCTGTCTGTCTCCTAACAGCTGTCCAATCGGTTCCCTTCCTCCGTCGTACCATGATCTCTTATGCCTTTCTGATTTACATCCAACTCCTAACAATGGGTGTGTTTGTTTCGCAAATATCGCTTCTAACAATCTTTTTCATTACTAGAAATTCGTCTTTCTGTCATCGAATAATGAAACTTTTAACAGTGTTATTTTTCGTAACAATTGGTTGTTCGGAGAGTAAGTTATTGGATTGAAGCGGAAATGAATCAGAACGCACTTCCTGTATAATTTCTTTATTTTTCCAAAATAATTCTGGTCGATTGCTCGTTTTGCAGTTCACTGATTCGACAATAATTGCAGTTTCCAGATTCGAATCCCAAATGTTCCAGAGCAGAGATTTCTCTCCTCTTTCCTCCCCTCCCTGCCCTCGGTGAGGGAGAAGACCCGAGAGGCGTAGAAAGTCTGCCATTAGTCACATGGGATATTAAGCCGTGATTTCGTGTGCAATAGATATTATACCGTGATTTCGTGTGCAATAGATATTATACCGTGATTTCGTGTGCAATAGATATTATACCGTGATTTCTGAGCACCTTAAAGAATACACTGAATAGCCTTGACAGGATTATTCCATTTGCCTCTTAACAGCTGTCCAGTGGGAACTTAAGAGGAAGTTCCCCCATTCTTCTCTAAGCCCTTGTTGTACTTGAGAGGTGGCCACTAAGCCCATTATGTGCAAAAAAAAAATGCCGTCAAAAAACAATCAAATCCAACGGTATAGAGCTTCCTCTTGTCATCAGCTAAAGCAATTCAATAAATTTTCCCAAAAATGTTCTCTTTCCCCCAGCAAAAAGCAAAAGGCCATCCAAAAAACATTGTGGAATAATTCCTCCTAAACATAAGAGTTAGGGTAGCCAAATTCGCTGTATAGTTTCCTTAACCATGAAAAAATTATAAGGGGTGATGAATTTCACCTAAAAGCAACAAATCATAAAATTCGGAAGTTTGATTTTGCTTATCAAAATTTAAAAAATTATGTCGAAACTTTTAAAGCTCGGGCGCTGCTTAAGTTAGCGGAAATTCACAGAGGACCTCCTTCCCTCCCATAAGTGGGTGAAACTCATGGGTCCTATATGGAAGAAAAGTTTCATAAAGAGTTTTCGCTGTTTTATCAGTTGGGCATTTAAAGAATTTAAGAAGATTTCTACTAAGGTATTTATTAGTATTATTTATGTAAAGGACTCAGAGAAGATTTAGTAAATGGTAAAAACTGAACAGCTGCCAAAAGATAGATGGAAGTCTCTCATCAAGGCCGTCCAGCATATTCTTTAACATGCGCGGTGCCGCGGCTTAACTTCCCATCCTTTGGACCACGACCTTTCCACGCCCATCGGTGCCGCTTTCTCCGATGAAATTCGTTTGATGATGAAATATATGTTCAGAGTTAGATATCTGATATTTCTTTGGGATGACACGCATTTTTAGGTTCTGTTTGGAGCAGGCCATTTGCAAACTTCTAAAATATACTTAAGCGGAAGAAATTAGTTTCCGCGATGAGTGGGACTCCAACCCACACCACCCAATTACATTCCAGGTATGCTAAGCAGTAAACCATCACCAACTCTGTCATTTATGGACTGATTTTGAAATATGAATATTCCCGACCTTGTCGTTCATGGTACAGTCGCTCAAAAAAGTATCCGAACACTGTGGTTGATTACAGAATTCAGAAAAAATATCTGGCAACGTTTTTTTTTAGAAATTAGTTATCTGGCAACCTTCGTGTCACGTGACACGAAGGATGCCAGATCATTAATGTGATCACTTCTTGTGATAACTATAGGGGTATCAGCCTACTCTCTGTTCCAGGTAGAGTTCTTTCCATGATTGTGCTTAATAGAATTAAGAATCTGGTTGACAGTCAATTGCGTGATGAGCAATGTGGATTCAGAAGTGGTAGGGGATGTGTGGATCCGATATTTTCACTTAGTCAGATTCTTAAGAAATATTTAGTTTCAGAAACATTTGGTTGCTAGCTTTGTTAATTTCAAAAAGGTTTTCGGCTCTGTTGCTCGTCATAATTTGTGGTTGATTGTGAGATCATATGGTATACCTGACAAGTTAGTTAATATAATGAAAGCTCTTTATAATAACGCTGAGTCGTATGTGAGAGTTGGTAAGGCTTGTAGCAACTGGTTTAGCATTACTTCTGGTGTTCGACAAGGGTGCATTTTGTCTCCTTTTCTCTTTAGTTTGGTTATTGATTATATTATTGGATATTGACTGCAAGGGAAAGATTTTGGGATAAAATGGTCTGGTGATAGGAAAATTTCTGAATTAGATTATGCTGATGATTTAGCCCTTTTGGCAAATGACGATGATGAGATGAACTCTTTCATTCGAGCTATTGATGAGACTGGTAATAGAATAGGTTTGGTTATAAACAGAGAGAAAACTAAAGTGATGAAAATTGGTCAGGCAGGCTGTGATTCAGTTAATCTGAATGGTTGCAGTCTTGAGCAGGTGTCACAGTTTAATTATCTTGGGAGCTATGTAACAGATAATGGTGATGTGCAGCATGAGATTAACAGACGAATAGAAATTGCTGCCAGGACTTTTAAGAATCTATAGAGTGTGTGAAGAAATAGGCGTATACACCTGAAGACTAAAATTAGACTGTATAATAGTTTGGTTCTTTATAGGGTTAGTTGTGGTAGTGAAATTGGACACTTTTTAAACAAGATAGCAGGAAACTAGATGCTTTTGATTCCAGATGCTTACGCAGTATCTTGGGCATTAGGTGGTTCAACTTTGTAACTAATGATGAGGTTAGCAAAGGAGTCAGCAACCTCCTTTAAAGCGATAACGTGGGATACAATATCCGGTTCATTTGTATCGTACGGTTGGAATGTTTCACAGTTATCTTGTTCGTGTAAACGGCTATTCATTGTTCCCCACTCGAAGTGGAAACGTCAGTATTAAAGTTGAAGAAACAAGGTTTCTTCATGATGTTTGGAAGTTGATCTCTGGTAAACACCCTCCAAAAACAGGGGACTCATGAAGCGATCATTCTGCAGGACGTGCGTCAGTTGGATCGTGTCCATCAGGCAAAGAAATCGAATAAAATTTTTCGTTGACGATCAGTTTTCAGTAGAATTTCGAATTTTGCATACAGAATCATGCGAATCATGCTTACAGCTTTGTGGGGGGGGGGGGTCCGATTTTTATCTCTAATCGGCAATTTTGCAGTCTTGACCTGATTGGAGTAATCGTCACACTGTTTTCTGTCAGACCGCAATTGAAATCCAAAACTGGGTGTGACCTTTCGGATAGGTGGCGCGACTGAATTGAACACCTTTGTTATCTTTCCACACCTCTAGTGATTCCAACAACGAATAATAGGAAAGTTATATTGATTATTCGGGAAATCGGGAGTCAGCGCATGGCCGTCTACATCCCTACCTGGCCCGAACGTTTCGCCGAAGCGTAGTTGTGACGTCACACAGGTAGTGCTACTTCAGAGCTATCTGTACTGTAGTAATATCTGCTTGTAGTCTAGTTAATAACAAAGTTGTATTATTAGACCTAAAATAGCTTATATTATTCAAAGATAAGTTACAGTTATTATTATTTTGAGTTTCTATATCTTAGTTTTCGCTAATAATATATTTTTGTTGTAATAATTAACTGTGATTTCGATTAGCTGTTACCACATCTGAAGTCAGCCTAGTTTTAAGGATGAGGGTAAAATTTAAATTTTAAACCATGAACGATTAATTTACATTTACTGATTAATAAATGAAAGGGAAGTGGTGAAATAAAGAACTGTGGATCTCATTTGTAAGGACCATAAATATTTAAATTTTGATTCAAAACCAGCATAAATGTTATATTATGAAATACAGTATTCGTCAGTAAATCAAGTCTCATGTATAAATAAGGAAATTAAAAATAATAAAAATAAATACCCCGTCAAGCAGCTGCTTTCCACAGAGGTCTGACAGGAGGTCTGACCTGTCAGTTTATATGCCACAGTAGAAGATCTGAGAGGATGGCAGGACCTCAGCAGAAAAACAACACGAACATTCATGCCTTACCCGGGGCTTGAACCCAGGTCCCTTAGATCAGTAGCCAAACACGCTAACCACTCGCCATGGGAGGAAATTGCATATGTTTATTAAACACGACTTGATTATTAAAATTTCATATCTGCATTAGAACTCAGATTTGGTAATAATTATTGAAAACAATACTATATTACTCAATTTCAACATCGCATGCAGAAGATTGGTGAAACTTTACAAGAACAGCCTGTGAGTTGTGTTGTTTTACCTCTGAGTGGTACTTTTTTGCATACCATGGGCTCAATGGCCAGGTCACAAGGATCCTGAAGGCTCGGAGAAGGTTGGGGGAGGGGACCCACTGGAATAGCTATTGCCTCCCATCAAGGCCATCCAATGTGTTCTTTAACGTGCACAGGGTATGGCTCTCCCGCACACGGGGCCACGATTTCGCATCCCATCCGATGGATGGAGGTCTTCCCAAGCCCATCAGTGTTCCCTACTGACCGTGGGCAAGGCGACTAGCCTGTGATATTGAGTGCCTAGCTAGATTGGCCTATAGTAACTGTCCACTAGATCTTCAAGATAACTTAGCTCAACTACAATTTATTGATGCTATTGCTGACCCTGAGACTCAACATTCCATGAGGATGTTGGAAGGCGAATTCTTAAAGTCAGCTGTGCCATGAAGTACGAGTGCTCCAGGCTTTCCTCCCGAGCAAACAAACGCACAGTGAGGTTTGTGAATGCAGAAGAAAATGTGGAATAGAATAGTGAAATGCAAGAACTAACAAAATCCATACCATCCGTTTTGAAAGAGATAAAAGGTTTCTCTCTATGGACTTCTACAAACATACAGTGTAGGAATTGTGACAAGACTGGACATATTTAAGCCAATTGCAAAATGTGGTGGGTGCAAAATTCAAGCATCTAATATGCAACAAAACCAGCGTATGCAACGTGAAGGGCAAAGGTTGGCTGTTGATTAGTTGGCCCGAGGGGAAGTCACCCATGTTTCAGCACTGCATGGTGGAGACACAACGGATTGGTAGCTGATGGAACCATGAATGGAGTGTCTTGTCAAGTTGTCTGGTGCAAATGTAACTTTACTCAGAACAGACTTAATAAAGATGATAATATCTCACCCAAACTGGAATGCTAGACAGTCTAATACAATCCTACAAACAGCCATTGCAGATCGTGCTAAAGTCCATGGAAGGATGGAACTCAACGTCAGAGTTGGTAGCTGTCTTGTACGCCATCCTGTTTACATCGCTGATATCTACAATGAATGCATATTAGACCTTGATTTCCTAAAGAAACAAGGATTTGGTATTAGACATAGTGACAGCTTTCTCATCTATGACAAAAGAGATCTCTCTGCTTAGCGAAATATCTGATTTTTTGTCAAGTGTGACCACAGTAGCAGTGATGGAAGACATAGAGATCCCAGCACAAAGTGAATTTATAGTCCCTGGACATCGGGTGGAGATTTCTAGGGCCTTCCAATTGATGGTCACTGATGCCCCTGGTAAAGGAGCTTTGACTCATGGTATTCTAGTTGCAAGGATTCTAGTCAAAGTAGATAAAGAACAGATTCCTATCAGAGTGATGAACTATAACAAATCCAATAGATTATTGAAAAAGTGTGAAGAATTAGCAATATGTGAATCTATTAAATGTGTCGTGCTCACAGTGAGCTAGTCCTGTGGACACGACTTTTGGGGAGCTGGAAGGTTCACGAACACTTGGACTGGTTAACTGGCCTCCATGTTGGGACGATCAGCGGACACCAAGCAGCAGTGGAGGTCAAGCTTTCTCCCCTCCCCTCCCCTTCTTCTTCTCGGCGTGGAGCGAGCGCGACACGGTACCGCGTGACCTACACCAAGGACCCCGGAGAGGGGGCCTTCCCCCGGTGTTCTAGAATCTTCGGACCAATGAGGTCAAGACACCTCTTGCCGGCCGACCTCTAATTGGACACATTGACTCTTGAGTGAAGAACAAAGACATGAACAAATTGACTTGTGTGTGTGATGAGGCGCCCGAGCGAGCTTTTTGTCGTCGCCTGCAATGTGAGCGGACGTGTCCAGCCAGCAGCCCGAGAAGGAGGAAAGTGACGGGAGAAGGACAATGGAAACGGCATCCACCAACTTCGGCAGCCAAAGTATAAGGAGGTAGGACCATTTTCGACACTCAGGTTTTTTGCGTAGATGGTCAGTTGTTAGCCTCCGTCGCACGGACTCCCATAACGATAATAATCAAATCGAATATAGTATGTTTAAAGTGAAAAGAGACTGTGAATTTAGAGAGTGACAACGGACTTCACGTTAGCCTCCGCCAATGAGGCCGAGTTGTAGCGCGGCTCGTGCAGAACGTCCCAGTTGCGAGACGCCAGCAGTAGCTAACTGTAATTCTCCTTCTTTTAGTGAATAATGAATTATGTAAATAAAAAAAATTGTTGTTTTGTACCCTGAAGTGCTGGTAGTTGACTAAGCTGAGCATCAAGTGAAAGCTAGTATTGCCAAACGAATGAGCTTAATTAAAAATACACAACGCAAACTGACTTATCTTTTTGGGGGAACTTAATCGTACGCAATTTATCCCCCAGTTGTAGCCATCCCATCGCCCAGAGCTGGTGGGGTGCACAACAAATGGGTAACAAGTATAAAATCAATAGAATTTACTGCTCAAAACAACACCATGCAGACATCCCCTCTCACCTTGCTGACTTGTGGGGAGAAATAAGGAAGTTTTTAACTGAAGACCAAGTAGCTAAGACTGAGAACCTGCTTAAGGAGTTTTCTGTCATTTTTTCTGACATATTTACTTCAAATAATTATGGCCTAATAACCTTACAGAATAAAAAATATTATGGCCTAATAACCTGACAGAATATAAGATCAACACTGGTGATTCTCATCCAATCCATCTACCAGCAAGAAGGCTTCCATTAGCGAAACGGGAGGAGACAGAACATCTCATAAGGGGCATGGAACCTCAGGACATTATAGAACCGTCATCAAGTCCCTGGACATCACCAGTGGTTCTTTTCTAGAAAAAGGATGGTTCTACCAAGATGGACTAACGTAGATTGAATTATATAACAAATAAGGACTGCTTCCCTTTATCCAGGATTGATGATACACTTTACACTTTATTTGGGTCACAATGGTTCTCGACATTAGATTTGAATAGTGGCTATTGGCAAGTTGGTATACATGCTGAATATCGTGAGAAAACAGCTCTCACTACAGGAATGGACTTTGGCAGTTTAAAGACATCCCATTTGGACTTTGCAACATTTGCAAACATTTGAACGATTAACGGAGTTGGTGCTCAAAGATTTGTCTTGGGTTTGCCTGGTTTAGTTGGACGACACTATCGTTCTTGGAAAGAACTTGTAACTAAGAACCTCTACCTGTTATTGTCGATTCAAATCGGTCACGCACGTCTTGTTCCTTGTGGATTTGCTCACTGCTGGCTTGTGGAGAGTGTACGTCTCTTGGCCAGCTAACCATTCTCTGACTGTTTTTCGATTCAGTCCAGCACTCTGGGACAATTAATTCACCCTCGAAAGCTACCAGATATAGTGGAATTGTAATAAGCTGTTTCCAATCAAGTGTTTATTGAAGAGTAGTAGCTTTCCCTCTTTAATCCATACCTCGATAGATAGCGAGTCCGGTACGTTTATAGACATACAATGTATCTTCACACAGCTCTCATCGTGTAAATGACTGGGTGATCGTAGTACATTGCTTTCGTTCCCACCTCCACCAGACAGAATCTGTAACTTGGAGCCCACAACATTTTTTCTGACCCACTAGTCCAGAGTAATGTGCTTCTTCTACTGAGAAATAGATGAATACATTTTATTGTAGACTATTTCCTTAAGAACAATATGATATCCACTGTCTCTTACACATGATTAACAAATGTTTCCACCTAAATGTTATGATTCTCCGCAATCTGTAGTTGGTATCATGATAACCCTGAAATCGTGGCGACCCCTAACACCGTAGATACCACCTTCACGCGAATTGGTTACAGGCTATCTTTCCCTCTCTTCAACACATCACATTAGGACAGAAGAAAAAAACAGCGTCGTCCACATAACAGAGCAGGCCTCGAGCCCATGACGTATCCACAAATGTATTAGCGATAGAATCAATGTTTAATGAACGCACTGCATCGCACAAATAAGTATTTAGACAATGTTCTTTATCCTTGGGCTCTATGATCCTCATCCTGGGTAGCAAGGCTTAAATAGGTCAGACTCGACAATGTACATCAATAGTTGCATCAAATGTCCTTGACCCTTCAAAGGGAAAGTCAAAAGAAACGCTAGCAAGTCTCAATGCTCGGTGATGGCGTGATGCAGGTGGAAGTTAGCATCAGATCTGCGGTGATGATCCAGACTGTTTTTTACATCACTGGGTGAGTGTCGCAATTCATCCCACTAGGTTAAGGCAAGGTTCATACCACAGGACGTCAGGTTGGGAAGAGATTTGATGATGTTAAGTCAACAATTCTGATCAATGTTACAGTAGTTGCACAGTTGCAGGTTGTTCGTCACAAACCAAGTATCTCTTTCAGTTGAATTAGCGATATCGCTTCTGCCTGATACTACTAGCAATTTCTGCCACTCCAGGAGGGTTAGTCTAGGAGTCCAGGAGTCAGTGATCCCTTTCTTAGTAAAGAATAAGTAGATCTCTTTCGCTAAAGCTGCAGTAGAATTTCATGTGTGCCTGGAGCCTTTCATGGAACAGTCCAGGGACAACAAAGATCTCATCTCCAAGAGGATAGATGTGTATGCTAGCAGGCTAAATGGCAAAAACTGGTGGGATCTGCAGATGTTTTAATGATTTAAGTCTCAGTTGTGAGGAAGCAGGACCATATTTCATCCCCCAAGGTTACGAATGTCGTCTCTAGTGGTGAATACTTACTTCAGAGGTACAGACTTTCATGTCATTTTCCGTTTAGGTTTTGGCTTGGGGGCAGAGGAGAAGACACAGGAGAGATAACCAGTTCTGGGGGGTCTTCAGCATTTTAGCTTCTTGTATGATGGAGTATCTCTCAATGTGGGAGGATCTTCTCTCGATATGGGTTTTCTTCAACAATTACCGAGTCTTCATTAATAGGAGGGAAATATGCTCTCGACGTCGGCTTATCTTCTTCAATGGTCCCTGGATCTTTGTCACAATAGGGTCTTCTTCAAACAAGTCCCACAAAGGGAAGGCTGCTTCAAACAAGTCCACAAAGGGAAGGATTGTGTGACTGTTCGATTAATGAGTGGTACATTATGAGGGCATGAGGCGTTTTTCGATATACTCGTTCACCTATCTAATAAATGCTAATATCTTGGCTTGAGAGTAATGTAGCCTTGACCCCTGTGAAACCACATTCATTTCCTGGTATTTTAGGTGTCTTTAAAACACAGACAGCCAAATTTCTCTAAATCAAATGAGTCTATGCAGTCTCTCCAACAGGTGTGTGGATGTACCGCACAATATTGTCCAGGCAGTCGTATTCCCACACCACTTCACTGATACTTGGATAAAAGGTGATCCCGTAAAGTGTTTGATCATGTACCAGGGAAACACTTCCATTCATTCTGGGGAATGTTAGTCACGAAGGAAAGATCAAATCTGTAAACACCTGTCAGTCCTCTACAGTCCGAATTCTAAGACACAGCAGATATGCTGTATTCTATTCTTCTCTAGTACATCACTAAAATATAACTTATGCATGCCGGTGAGAATGATGATGCAAATTCAGCAATACACATATCACCACAGGGAAGATGACGCAAGATGACTGAAACCTTCACAGTCACCACAAAATCGTAAAGGTTTCTGTCGATGTCATCCAGCAAGGTATAGCTGTATTGCCTCACGTGAAGTGCAAACACCGTTCTAACAGACTCTGGGGTAAAGTGCAGGTGTTGATGAAGCATAATGTTGAACAGATGTTCTACTAGCAATGAGCAAAGGCGGGAGCAAGGATCTGGTACCTGAGGATATCAGAGGTCTGTCAGCAACTCAACGATGAAGATGTAGGGGTTACTGGCAGAGGGCATGGATACATTTCAGCATGGATACATTGTCAGTTTCTACCAATCCTTCTAGCACTGGATATCCACATTTGTGGGCTCTCAGGGTGAAGGCAAGTGCCAGTTTCTCTACAGTAAGACAACTGACTGGTAATGCTGTCGCATAATAATTGCTCGAGACCAGGAAATATAGGATCAATTGCTCATCTGGCTCAGCACATCAATATCGCTACTCCTGATTCCAAAACGTCTGCAAACGCCATAGCTGTGGCTCCTGCCTGACCTGGTACAGAACCTTTTCATTCGGGTTTCCCATAAATGAGTGACATATACAATCACAATACAGAAAAATGAGGTCAACCAATTAAAATTTTGTGATCTAAGGAATTAAGGACAAACCACACCGAGACTGAAGGGTTAACCAGACCCCGAGGCAAAAGGATTAACTACTAAATCAAGGGTTCAAAGGGTTAGGGCCACGCCCTCTCAGCTCAATCTAGGTTTCCATCAGAGATGTAGAGGGAATGAAAAGGGGAATGCAGCTATGTAAACAAAACGGTATAACGGAGGTATCACTACTCTCAAGTTATAATATTTATACACGTCTTGAAATATAGGTATTTCCATTGAATGGCAGTATTTGTTCCTTCTAAAATACTGCTTATAATTTTCGACATAACAAATGTGTCAGCATTTTCCAGTTGTTTCAGAAATACATCTACTTTTTCCTGGGGTTTCCACTGCATATGAAACACAGGCGAACCAGTCAAGCAGACCTTTGACATTACCTCAGTGCATGGAAGTAAATGAAAACAAAAATCGTACCTTGTAAAAATTAGTCTTTCACAGTTCATTATTGTACATATTAGATATTGTACGATACAAGATATAGTTTGCGTTTTCTAAATTTTAAAATGACAGGGCAAAACGATACTTTTGCCCCCATACCAAAAAAATTGACCGTGGAATCCGCTGGTTGAGTTTTACATTAGTGACGTATCAGTCTCTCGATAAATGGAGTATACATTGAGATGCCAGTTTATTACGGACACCACCCGTCAAATAAATGGTTCATTCCAACACGCAATATATCGCATGACCGCAGTATGCGGTAGAAATCGGGCAGACCAGCTCTTCGAGCATCACTCAGATTGAGCATCAGAATGGGCAAAATGAGCAAACTGAGCTACTTTATAGGCATCTCCCAAATGACCGTCCTCCTGGGCTTTTCATGCACAACCCTTTATTAAGAATGGCATGGAAAGCAAAAAACCACCAGTGATTGGCGATTCTATGGACGAAAACAGTTTGTGGATCAAAGGGGACTAGCAAGACATGCAAGCAAACAGACAGGCCACAACCAAGTAAATCACAGCACAATTAAGCAGTGGTGTACATTTTACATGTCATCTCCAAACGTACCATGTATCGGACCTTGTCGAAAATGGGCTACAAAAGCCGCCAACTATGTCAAGTGCCAATGTTGCCTTCACGGCTACAGTTTATACTCACCTCCGATGGACACTTTCAGCATAATACACCTGCTCACAAGGCACATATCGACACATGGTTCAAGGAATATGCCAAAGAATTTTCTTTGGTTCACACTGGTCTACAGTCCCGAGATCTAAACCCTATTGAGCATCTTTGGAATGAGGTGGAAAGGGCTGTTTGAAGTGAGACTGTGTTGCTGTCTAATTTGCGTCTACTGCAACACAATCATTCCTGCACAACGCATCCAGCATCTTGTAAGCTCCATGCCACGACGAATTAGGGCTGTTCTGAAGACCAAAGGTGGTGCAACATGCTACTAGGTAGGTGCACCTAATAAACTGTTATCTCAGTGTATATACATTTTTGGGTTGCACTCTGAGCACAAAAATTTTTGAACACAATGGACAGGTCACTAGGACCCCGAAGGCTCAGAGAAGGTTGGGGGAAACTGGAACAGCTGATAGCCTCCCGTCAAGGCTATTCAGTGTGCTCTTTAACATGCAGAGGGAGACTCTCCTGCACTTGGGAACACGGCTTAATGTCTATCTGACGGACGGCGACCTTTTCAAGGCCAGTGGGGTCTCCTTCTGCTACCATGGGCAGTAAGTTTTGCGATATAAATGTCAATGCTGGCCAACGCGCGATTCAAACCTGGGAACTGTAGATTACGAGCCTGGTGCGCTATTGACTGAGCCATCCCCACTCCAGTGTAGATAAAATTTACAAACTTAAGTTCTATTTGTACCTGCATGTTGGTATTTTATTGGTCGCAAATTTTTGCAAAGTCAAAATTTATTTACATATCAGAATTAAGTGGCAGATAATAACTAGTAATATCAACATTAGAGATAAGGATCGAATAAGTGAAAGATATATGAAAGTTTATCAATCACTTCGGATTTAGATAAAATTCAATTAGATCGTAAAGGAATAAAGACGGATATAGCTATGTTAACTAATAAGAATTATTTTTTACAAATAAGAATTTTTAGATATATGAAAAAAATATTAAAATTTATTACGATTTAAATATAGTTTATGGGGAAAATACGAGAACTAGTTAAGGATTCGTGTTATAGTATTAAGAACTACGATATTCTAAGAAGAAAATAAAATTCTAAATTACAAGTACATATGAAACTGGATAAAAAGAATAAATTATGTAAAACGCAGTCTTTTAATATAAGTTTACAGAAAAATAGAAATTTATCACTTACTAAACAAATTATTTAAAAAATATTGGAAAATTTTTAAAATATGAAAAGAAAAACTATGAGAAATAAATGCATTATCTGGTGATGAGAAGAAAAAAAATATTTCCAAAGGAAATTATCAAAATTTGGATTAGCTTTCGTGATAATCCTATCGCTGATTATACAGCTTTAATTTATAGTATCAAAGAATCGGATACTTTAATAATATAAACTTTATGATTTTTAAACATATATAAATTATATTTTAGGTTAAAGGGGCAATTATTATATATATATTTTTTCATCACGCTTTGGAATGAAAACTGCTCTTTTAGGCAACTGAATCGACAGTTTCAAATATTTAAGTGTTTTCATTGATTATAAATGATTTGTTAAATAGCAAAATAAAAATTGAGTTGGAAGATAACTGGCTGATAATTGGGATAACACCACTTCGAAAATAGACTATGAACATGCGTTCATATTAGTAGTCAAACAAATTTTAAGAGATGTTGACCCAATTCAGATAGATAACTTTATGTCTAGCCGTCCCGTGGCCAAGTGGTTAGCGCTCTTGGCTACTGATCTAAGGGACCTGGTTCGAGCCCCGGGTATGTCGGTTTTCTGCTGAGGTCCTGTCATCCTCTCAGACCTTCTATAATATGGCATATAAACTGACAGGCTCCTGTAAGACCTCTGTGGCAAACAGCTGCTTGAGGGGGTATTTATTTTATTAACATTTTGTCTTGTCATTAACGTTTTGTCATTAAAGTTTTAAGAGAAAAAAATTGCACAAACGAAGAATTATCTTAAATATCACACACATTTATTTGTTACATTATTAAGGCTTACACTGCAAAATTACTTACAAATTGGAAAAGTAAACTGAACACTAATTTACAAAACACAACCTTTGGCTGGACATCAGTAAGAAGGCACTCGCAAAGTACTGTACATTTGTCACACATTGGTAGAGCTGTGGTTGTTATATACAATAATACTTTGATGTAATGCGGCGAGACTATTTAATTACTATTCAATGCACCTGGAAGACTCCGAGGCATAGCAAATTATGCCTTTTTTTTCTCCATTGCAGCAACAAACGAGTGCCGAAATGGACGTGTCACAAAATATTATCTAGTGAGCACTCGAAGTTTTTGGATTAGAAGCATTTTTATCAACTGGTATAATATAAAAGCTTCTAGATTACATCGATTTTATGAAAGGTAAAAAATGTTTTTTATAAATATTGAGCATTTAGATATTTACTTTCAAAAGAACTCGGAGAAATCCAATCATAAAAAAAGTCTTAAGCTATTTATCATAAAATCTTTGCTAATATAAATAATAAAGATAAAACTGGTTCATACAAGAATTAAGGAATAAAAGGTCAAATACATTAGAACACAAAGTCTAATAATAACATACACTCATTAAAATCGGTAGACAATGTCAAAGCACACAACTACAAGTCACTCTTCAGTAATTCTCCTTCTAGCAAACATGTTTCACTAGACTAGAGTAATGCCAATACAAGCAGGTTGCATATTACTAGACAGACCTGGCTGTAATCCTACATGATAGATTAAAAAGTCCCTTAAAAGTATTCTGGTTGCTTTTGAAGGATGAATCCCCCCCCCTCTACTTAATTGTAAAATGCAAGTAAAAAAAGAAAAAAAAATATAAATAAATTAAAAAAATACCTATCTTCCTATATGGGCTTTAAAAAAGTAGAAAAATATGCCTAAAGAATATCGATGGTGCAATCAATCACTGAGTTCGTATTCATTCAAAGTAAGATTGGCGCAGATTTACCTACATAACAAGATTACAGGTCCCCTATCTTCCTTTGAAGTGAAAACGAACTCAGTGACTGATTGCACCATCGATATGCTTTAGGTATATTTTCTACTTTTTAGAACCCATATAGGAAGATGGGTATTTATTTTTTTAAAATTTTTTGGTCACCAAAAACACCTACCTTTGAAAATTCATTTGATATGACTCATAAATATCGACCATATTTTTCTTTCCTTTCGGAGTCGTGTTTGAGGTAGGCCCATGATATTGGAGACGTCACAAGTCTTGAGATACGACTCGTTAAAGTCTAACCCCGAGAAAATCCGCCTCCTCCTTTTACCAAAGGGAGAGAATACTGGGGGCAAAATCCGGGTTGGGTTGTTTTACCTCTGAGCGGCACTTTTTTGCACACCATGGGCTAAATGGCCAGGTCACATGGACCCCGAAGGCTCAGAGAAGGTTGGGGGAGGGGACCCACTGGAACAGCTGTTGGGAGACAGATGGTAGCCTCCCGTCAAGGCCATCCAACGTGTTCTTTAACGTGCACAGGGTATGGCTCTCCCGCACACGGGACCAAGGCTTAACGTCCCATCCAACGGACGGCGGCCTTTCCAAGCCCATCGGAGGGCAAAATCCGAAATAGTTTACAACGGTCATTATATGAGCATTCATTTGACACTTATAACTGTAGGAACCTCACGTTCGAAAGATATAGTCATTCACATTTTAGTATATAGTATTTCACATTTCCAGATTTTTAGGGGGAAGAAAGCACGAGG
This sequence comes from Ryuthela nishihirai, assembly GCA_038380435.1. Lineage (NCBI taxonomy): Eukaryota > Metazoa > Arthropoda > Arachnida > Araneae > Heptathelidae > Ryuthela > Ryuthela nishihirai. Next base: position 44,726,562 of record JAWZYU010000031.1, read on the forward strand.
ATTCTTTACAGCTTATGACATTCCTCACGTCACAAACTTTCATTTCACACGTAAGTTGTTACTTTCCGCACTCGTTCAAGAGAGATATAGGGGAACAAGAGTTTTCATATTTCCTCCTTTTTTCAGGGGAGAAGAAAGCATGGAGAGGGGGGGGGGGGGCATTTTTTCATAGCCAATGACATTCCTTACGTCACACGCTTTCATTTGACGTATATTTTGTTACTTACACTCGTTACACTTATACTATTTGACGTATAGATACTGTTACGGCACTCGCGTTCTAGAGATATAGTGGAAGAATAGTGTTCATATTTCCCCTTTTTTAGGGAGGGAAAAGAAAGCATGCAAAGATCTTTTTTTTAATAGCCTATGACACTCCCCGCGTGACAAGCTTTCATTTGACAAATCCACAAACCGACAAACTTTAAAAGGAAATGCAATAGGAAGATGGTAAAAATTACAAATTTTCAGTAAGTCCGTTTCCTTTCTTTAAGCTGCTAATAGCCTATAAATATTTCAGTGTTAGTGCGGTTGCTTAAAAGTGAAATAAAACTCTCTAACCATAAAATTGTGACAGCTGTAAAAAAAAAAATTTTTTTTTGTTAGGTTTATGTAACGAGTAGTTTCACCGTCTGGATCATTACGAAGTTTTAAAATATTTGCAACTACGGTGCGACATTGACACTACATAATCTGAAATGTTAAATGGAATGAACATGCGACACAGCCAAAAAAAAACATCTTTCGGCTTATTTTACTGAGCTAAAACAAAATTTATACTGAGCATTATTAGGGCGCATGGCCGAGTGGTTAGCAGCTTGGTTACTGATCAAAGGGACCTTGTTTTGTTTTTCTGCTTAAGTCCCGTAATCTTCACAGACCTTCTACTATGGCGTATAAACTGGCAGGCTCCTGTGGCAAGCTGATGCTTGAGTGAATATTTATTTATTTTTATTTCACATTACAGAGAGTAAATTTAGCCTTTGGTATCTCTGCCTTCCAGGTGTCCTAAAGAATTAATAGTATTATACCTAAGCTTAAAGTTGTCTTAACATCCACCTCCCTCGAGAGAAAATGTCTAATTCGTCGCCTATGGATATAATATAAAACAGTCTTTTGGAATTAAGTGAAATAATTTCGTATCTGTTTTAGTACAAAATTCGTACAATCATCGTTAGAAATTCGTTCAGGCAACAGAATACATACTGCAAATTCCATAGAAAGGCATATAATCCTAAGTTATCAACGGAGATCAAGTATTAATGCTTCGTAAATTCTCTTTTTGAAAATATGACACTGAAGACAGAGACCTCAATCAGAATTTCCGTTTTGCAGCAATATTTCTTTAGATTTAATGAATGAACAATCTGAAACATTTCACAGCACCATAGCTCGTTTGTAAAAGAATATGCGCAGAATTGGAGAAAATTACACTAATCGTTACAGAAATTTCCAAATTACTGATGAACTTTAGTAAATTGTTTAAATTATTGGTATCATTTCAATTAAATTTTGAGATTAATTTGACTCGCAACACTATTATTAAATATTTTACCTTTCAGTGAATGCTACAGATCTGAATCTTTAAGCCCTAGCGCAATTTGACCACAAAAACCTTAAAACATAATGTAACTTCAAATCTGACTCACATGGTTGGCTCATTTCTCAAATATCCAATCAATCACAATGAGAACTTTGGAAGCTTCTGTCGAATTTATCATCGCAAACATTCCCAATTTTATCTCAAATATCATTTGAGTTTGTTAAGATACGAAGCAGCTATTTTGTTGCAGCGCAACTGGCATTCAGTTCGGGGGTTGCAAATTGCAGTTCGCTTTATCGTGTTTTCCAAAGATCGTTTTTTTTTTTATTTTGCTGCACAAAGAGCCAAATTAGCGATGTAAAATTTTAATGCTATATGGAATTTTAACACTATATACAATATTTCCAAAGTTAGCAATGTTAAGGTCCACACTTCACCACCAGTAGTGCTGCAACTGTGCTAATAAGGAAGAGCATTCGCCACTTTTCTGTAGTCATCCATCAATTCTACACACATAGAATTGCTCGACTCTGAGTTATCACCTAGGAGAAGAACTTTATTCAACAGCCTGTATGTATTGCACCTTCAGCCCATGTTCACAGTAGTCAATAAAGTGTATGCTTTGGAAGGGGTATAAAGGAATTGGTGACATACAAGATCAGGCGTGGTGCTGAACATAACATATTCGAATATTTCATTAAAATATAACACAAATTTTGCATCATAAATTGCAGAGGTAAATGAGTTAATGCAACTTTTGTGGTTTTTACAAACAATTTGCCCAAACTGGGAAGAATCAGCTTCAGTGCATTCTTGTGACTTAAAATATATTAAGAAACAAGAAATTGACACGAGTTCATTTTTATTCAGAATATGTATTTTTAAAATGTATTCTCTGAGACATCCAGGAATATATCAGGTAACCAAACAAGTTCGTGCAGTTTTTCAATGTTACCATTTCAATGAAAAGTATATAAGTGCAAGTGCATGCCAAGTCAGTCAAAAGCACATGGCACACTGAGTCAGTTGATGTGTAGCAAGTGTGGAAAGCAGTTTGGTGAAATTGGGTTGGGTGGTTTTATCTCTGAGTGGCACTTTATTGCACACAACAGGCTAAATGGCCAAATCATAAGGACCAAATCATAAGGACCCTGAAGGCTCAGAGAAAGTTGGATGAGGGGACTCTCTGAAATAGCTGTTAGGAGACACATGGTAGCCTCCTGTCAAGGTCATCCTGCATGTTCTTTAACACGCACATGGTATGGCTCTCCTGCGTATGGGGCCATGGCTTAATATCCCATCCGACAGATGGCAGCCTTTCCAAGTCCATTGGTGTCCCCTACTGACTGTGTGCAGTATGCCTAAGCTGCTACAAAAAGGGAGTTTTGCTAAGAGAAAAGGGAGTACTGGGGAGTTCTGCAGAGATAAATTTCAATGCTGACCCACCTGGGATCTTCAGATTATGAGCCTAGCACGCTACTGACTGAGCCACCCCACACCAGTGAAATTGGGGTGACGAAAACCTGTGTCAAATATAGTTATTTGAGAGTGTTTACTTTATTGAATTTTAACTGAGAAGTAAAGCGGCACTGCAAGATAGGTTGGGTTGTTTTACCTCTGAGTGGCACTTTTTTGCACACCATGGGCTAAATGGCCAGGTCACAAGGACCCCGAAGACTCAGAGAAAGTTGTGGGGAGGGGACCCACTGAACAGCTGTTGGGAGAACACTGCAAGATCTGTACGGCATTTGGAGAAAACACAGTGTAAGAATGGACATCCCAAATGGTTCATAAATTTGCGTCAGGTGATGAGGCACTTGAAGATGCACCCCACGAAGGAAGACCCACCATCATGGATGAAAATTAATAACTGAAGGCCAGCATTGAGTTGGATTAACGTCAAAGATGCCAAGAGCTTGCAGAAAGGTTTCATGCAAGTGACAAAACCATTCGTTTGCATTAACATTGCCTAAGAAAAGTCTGGAAGCTGAGCAAATGGGTTTCACATGAATAACTGCCAACAAGAAACTCGGTGGCTTATGATTTGCTCATTGCTGCTTTCACGCCACAAGAATTAGCCCTTTTTGGACAGGTTGCTGACATACAATGAAAAATAGGTTATCTATAGTAGGGTTTCTCAATGTGGGGTACGCAGTAAAATTTTTTGGGGTATGCCGTGAGAGTCAAAGTCGCTAGATCTAGTAACAAAGTACTTAGTATGACAATGGGAATAAAATAAGCTATAACTATATAATATAGTTTTATCTATCTATACAAGGGGTACACCAGTTGCATACACATTTCCAGGGTGTATGTGGAGCATAAAATGTTGAGAACCACTGGTCTATAGGAACACCAAATGTTCATATCATTGTTGTCATAAAGTGAACCTGTACCATATGCATCAAAGCTCAGGATCCACCAACAGAAAATTTTGTATTTCTGATGGACTACAGCTGGTATCATCCATTATGAGCTTCTTGCCATTGGTTAAACAATCACTGTGGACATCTATTTGGCACAGCTACAATGGGTTGCAGATGCACTGCTCCAAAAACAGCCTGCACTTGTTCATTGCAAAAGCATTGTGGTCTTTTTAGGATAATGCTCGTCCTCACACAGCACAAATCACGGAAGACAAGCTCCACAGCCTTGATTGAGAAATTTTACTCCAACCTCTGTATTCCCCAGACATTGCGCCATCCGACTATCATCTTTTTTTGGGGGGGGAATGGACAATCATATGCATAACCGAACAATTTCGAAACTGAGAAGCACTGGAAACGGAGTTGGCTGGTTTCTTCAGTTCTAAAGATCAGGAGTTCTACGGGAGTGGCATTATATAAACTTGTATCTCGTTGGGAGATTATAGATTGTGCTGGTGCTTACTTTCCAGAATAAAATATCTTTATTCACTTTTTACATATGGTTTAATCTTACCCTCAAAAACCACATGAAGTTTCTCTGGTTACTTAGAACAATAGAACTTAATACAAATAGAAACAATTTTGTATCACTTTAAAACAGAACACATGGTGAACTGTAACTAGTATTTACATATTTTTTTAACACACACATTCCTTTGTTAGTTAAAAAGAGTATACACATCACTCCTGAGTGTTGCTATTGCCTATGTACACTGATGTGCAAAATCTAAGAAATTTCGGCTTTTTCCAGTTTTTCACTTTAACAGTTTCTGAAAAATGCTCAAAAACGCATTTTATGGAGTAATTTTAATCTGCTCTATTTAAACCTGCTAATATATATGTAATGTGCCAAAATCACACCCTTTCATCAAACAGTAAATCTACACTTTGAGGGGTGGGGATGGTTGAGTCGGTAGCACGCTATGCTGCAATTCCCAGGTTCGAGTCCCAGCTGGATAAGCATCGAGATTTATATCAGCAAAACTCCCTGCCCTCGGTAAGTAGGGGACACCAATGGGTTTTGAAAGGTAGCTGTCCTTTGGATGGGACATTAAGCTATGGCCCCATGTATGGGAGAGCCTACTTGTGCATGTTAAAGAACATGCAGGATGGCCTTGACAGGAGGCTATCATCCGTCTCCCAACAGCTGTTCCAGTGAGTCCCCTCCCTCAACCTTTTCTGAACCTTCGGGGTACTTGTGACCTGGCCATTTAGCCCATTGTTCAAAAAAGTGCTGCTTAGAGGTTGAACAACCCAATCTACACTTTGACTAAAATAACTTAAAGATCTCTGTCAGTGAAAAATAAAATTTTGAAGTTTATCTTTCAAACCATATTTGCATATAAAACGTTTTTAGTTGTTGATATATTTTTAATTTGGAATGGCATCAATGAGCAATTAAACTACCTCATTAATAGAGGCAACAGTATCTACCCTGAAATACATTTCATGAAGGAGGAGGAAAACAGCAATGCATTCCCCTATTTAGATGATTCTATCCAAAAAGATAATACAGGAGCCTTCACGATGTCAATATATCGAAAGGCTACCTAGTACCCTCCAACATGTGTACCGACTCATGCACCACATGGGAATACAAAATTGCAGCCTTCTGTTCTCCCACCCATAGGGCCTTCACTGTATCATCAAACGAGTTTTTGCCTAAAAAAAATTCAAAATGTTCAATCCATTGCTGTGTCCCATGGCTACCAACCGAAAACAATTATTGGTTGACAATTTCCCAGAAAATGAAGATATCAGGAGAATGGAGTGGCCAGCCAAGTCCCTGACATTAACCCAATAGATCAAAGGAGAATTGCCAGACAATATCCACCACCAAGAACCCACAATGAGCTAAAAATTCCCGTAAGAAGAGACATATTGTTTACTGAACTCCTGAAAAACATTGTAGGCAGCATGAGGACTCATTGTGACAGTGATGAGGGATGATCACACCCTACTGATAATTAGCAACCCTATAATAATGCTGTCGAAATTTTATTTCATGATTACTCATTCATACCATGCACAATATATTTCATTTCTGTTTCATTTTACATGTAACTCACTATTATATATGGGTGTACATTTTTATTTAAAACTATACAGTAGTTTTTGAAATATCTGAGAAAATTCCAAATTTCACTTATATTTTGCATATCAGTATAGATTAACATATAAAATGAAAATTATTCACTCTTTTTCTTAGGGGTCTAGGAAAGCTTATTTTGCTTTGAGTGGACTACAATATTTAATCAATTATATTCTTATTAGGTATAGTTTGCAAAAATTAAACATAAATGAGAGTATTAGCTTATGAGATATACATGATAACTTATCCTCTCTAATGATAAGTTTATGTGGAATGAAGCTCAGAAAATGTTACAACCTACAACCTGTAGTTAATGATTCATTTTTATGTTACCTACCAGGAAGATACAGAACCCCTAGTTCTACATCATATTTTACACATGGCTAACAGTTTTTATCACTACAAATTGTTATACATACCTTTATTTCTGGGAATCAGCAATCTTGGGATTTATAATAAATGATTAAGGAAATGAGAAAAAGCTTGTGAAGTTACAACAGGCTTGACATGGAATTAGGCACTCAGTTGAGGCAGAGATAATTTTGTTACTGATGGGTTCATAGTTTTGAAATGATAATTATACAGGCAATGGTGGCAAAATTGGGGCAAAAGATTAATAGGTGTTTTACTGTAAGTACAACACTTTTGAATGCCTTTTTCATGATTTTATCAGACTTTTGTCACTCATTGTTGCATATATAATGCAAGATGGATATAGGAAGCAAATTGAATTTGTCAAAATCGAAATGAAAAGTTAGTTTCATTTCATAAAGCTCATTAATTATCTTTGTTCCCTATTAATTTTAAAATTTCAACTTCAAGCACCTATTTTATTTTCACTTGAAATTAATAAAATCCTTACATTTCAGTCATATGCTATGACCTGAATTTCCTATTATTTTTCTGAATTTATAAGCATTTTGCTACAAAAAAAAACAAGAAAAATCTTTGAAACATCTTAAATGGTAATTGTTTTTATTAATCCAAAAATTCAGGTGTTTTCACATAAAAAAGAACTCTTTTATGATTCCAGAAAATATATAGTATCCAGATTAAGTGATACTATAATCATTTTGGATTCAAAATGCAAATAAAGTTTTGATTATATATGATATATATATTATATAAAGATAATACTAATATACAGTACTCTCAATTTAATGCAATAGCAGTGATTTTGATGAAATATGTTTTTTATGAGTAGAAAAGACTAAGTATATTTAATTTTTGTTTCTTATTTACTAATGAACACCTTAGGTTATAATTATCAAAGTAACAAAAACTAACTAGTATTATAAATATATTATTGAAAATACAGGTCAAACCAAATTAAATGCAGAATTCAAAGCATTTAACTGGATAATTCTGTTTGGCTAGATTAGTGAACCAGATGCAGTAGAAAGTGAGGATTAGTGAGCTATGTACATAGGAGATTAGTGCACACAGTTAATTTTTATTAATTATGGGCCCAGTGATGTCTCATCCAATGGTGCAGCTGACTCAGGGTCCAGAGTTTAGGGGGGGAGGGAATAATAAAAGCAAAAAAGTTTACTTTAAAAAATTTTACGTTCATGTTCTGTAAACTAATGCTACTCCCCACTTCTTAAGTACCTCTCCCCTCTCTTTATGTGTAGGTGGTGTTTGGTGTCAATTTTGATGACTGCAAAGCTTAATCCTATCCTTTTATGACTAGTGGAGAGCTTTATGAGTAGATTAAATATTTCCCCCTTCCATTTCTGATTCTCCATCTTTCCCTATTTATTTTTAGCTGGTGTGTAGATGTTGAATGAATTGCTCTTGCGTAGGTAAAATATTTCATGACTCACATTTTTGCTCTTTTATTTTCCCCCTTCATTACATCAAGTTTGATTTCAATTCTCTACCTGGTGCACTGGACAATACCTTTGAAGTGGTGAACTTGGGGAGGAGGTCAGAATTTTGAACAAGTGCACACCATCTGAAGGTCAGATTGGTCGGTTGTTTGGGGTTTTATGACGCAAGGGCAACTGAGGTCATGCTGTGCCTCTGAAGGTCAGATGCTCTACTAGATGCACCAACCAGAAAAGGTTAAAGGCGCGTAGAACTATGTGGTTCACATGTGGACAAACATCAATTGGTGTATAATGACTGTAGTTGGATACAAAATACAAAGCCTGCCTTACACTGTCAGATTTCTTTAGTTCCACAAATGATTTTCATCTGGCAGTTTTCTTTTACGATTCTTCAGTACATGTATATAGAAGTTATCATTTCATTTACAATGTGTTATTGATAGTGAATATCTTGAAACAGGTTAGTTCTGTTCTTTTATAATTACTTAATTTGCTCCCCTCATTTCAGGAAAAACAATAAACCAAGGTGTCTTAGTGAATCAACAAAATGAAAAATTCACAAAGAGAAGGAAGAAAGTGTTAAAAAATTGTGCAAATATTTACCTATTTCAAGTCTTGTGAAGAAGTCTCAAGACTAAATGGTGGAATAGGTGACCAAGATATGAATATTGATAGAAAAATAAATGAACCTGAGCAGACTGTAGAAATGATAACGCTGAAGATTTTAGAATGCTATCATATTATAATATTTATGACTACAAGAAAGAAGTTGATATGGGCAAATTAATGATGCTTTGATTATGAACACTATTAAGCACATTTCACATGCTGTGAAAAAAGATGATAAAATTATTTCGAAGACCCACTCACTAGTAATATGAAATGAATGATTATCAATAATGGGCCATAACAACCTGTTTTCTACTTCCCTCCTGATCCAAAGTAGAACAACAGATGTTTTCAGAAGTCTATTATTATTTGATGAATAAAACTGGAGTACAAATAAAACATACAATCCACTACTCTTTCTTTAGGGATTGATGCAGTGTATTGTGAGGCCTGCTGGTTATTTGTGGAAAAATGAACTGAAAGTGGGTTACTGAAAATTTTCATCCCCTGGGATTGAAATCAAAACTGGGAAAATATTTAAAGGAATATTAAGCTGCATGAGAAGTCTACAGTCCATACTACTTATTATATGGTATATGATCAGTGGAGGAACACTAAAACACTGTCTGAGGAAGCAGAAACTGCATTACATAACAAAATCAGCTATTTCACTAAATTTCTGGAATGGGTTTGCAAACTCACTGCTGTTACAAATTAAATGCAACAGCAGTGATTTTGATGGTACTGTTTAATCTGCCATTCAGGAGTCATGATGGAAGCCTTCAGAGCAAAAACCAAAGTGTGTTTTTATTAGTCATACAAGCCTATTTTGAAAAAAACTGTTGAGAAAAAAAGAAGGGAGAGGTACAGTAACAGTAAAATATTTAAGTCCTTCAATGCAAAATGATGCTATTCAAATACCATGATGTTAAAAATGAAATTTGGGTGCTGGGGTGGATCATAACCTGCATTTCCCAGATTAGAGTCCCATCTGGTTGAGATTTATCTCTGCAAAACTTCCAAACCTGCCTTTGATCAGTAGAGGACAATCATGGGCTTGGAAAGCTGCAGTCTATAAGATGGGCATTACTCTATGGCCTTATGTTAAAGAACATGCTGGATGACCTTGATAAAAGTACCATCTTTGCATTTAGAGATTTTATATTTCATTTTGTATCACAACCTACCTATATCAAGTTTCTACTTACAGTAAGAGTTTGCACTTATATAACATTAAATACATTTGATGACCTTGGACACATAAATCACACAAAAGAATAATTAAATAACAATAAATTTGGCCTATAAATATGCATAAAAAAGTATGAAAAATTGGTGGAAACTTAAAAATGAAAATGACGAGGAAAAAAGTGTTACATAAATCTTTTAATTACAATATATTTAGTTACAGAAATTATAAATTTTTTTTTTCTTATAATGTGCTCCCTAGTTATACTACAGAATCTGGTATAACAATGATCTACTAACTTACTTTTACATTCGACTTGCTCAGATAGGTATTTTAAAGCAACAATAAATTGCTGTATTTTGAAATGATTGATTTTTTTCTGCATTATACATTAATGCAATTTTGCATATTTAACCCATAACTGACATTGGGCACAAGGATAATATAATAGCTTGTTTAATTTTCATCCATCATGTGTTGGTAAACGAGGATATTTTTGAACTCTCCTATCACTCAACTATCTTGGAAAGGTGGAGAGTAAATTGTTCTGCTACATAAGAATGTGTATGTGATCCTCACAACCCTGTATATCATCAGTGTAACTATTTTTGCTGTTTTCTGATATTTCGTTTATTATTATGACTGACTGGCCATAGTTCTGAGAATATTTGCATTTTATTATAGAAGACTGTCAAGATTGAAGGACTACTGGTTCAGAGATTTGGGTGGTTGGGTTGTTTTAACTTTGAGTGGCACTTTTTTGCACACCATGGGCTAAATGTCAAGGTCACAAGGACCCCGCAGGCTCAGAGAACGTTGGGAGAGGGGACCCACTGGAACAGCTGTTGGGAGACAGATGGTAGCCTCCTGTCAAGGCCATCCAGTGTGTTCTTTAACATGCACAGGGTATGGCTCTCCTTACACAGGGCCACAGCTTAATGTCCCATCCAATGGACAGTGGTCCTTTCAAACCCATCGGTATCTCCTTTCTGACCGTGGGCAAGGAAGGGAGTTTTGCGGAGATATTGGTTCAGAGAATAACACAGAAATTAGCAATGATGTCACTGACATAGATGAATGCAGAAATGTGGCTGAAGAACTTGATAGTCAAATAATGTATTTCTTCTATGAAAAAATATACTTAATTGAATCTGAATGCTACGTTATTTATGTCCTACCAACAAAGAATGATAGGTTATCCAGGATTCATTGTGTAGGTAATAAATAAGCTTTTCCTATGATCCAGTTCATTATAGTACATGAAGACCTCGATTTATGAACATTCAAGTTGCAAACAATTTGCACTTAGAAACATTCTACATGATAAAGATTTGCGTCAACCTTTTTAATTAATGAACAATTTATTGAATTATGTGACTAAATGAATAGGTGTCAACCTATTCAATTAGTTCACAGATGCAGGAGCTGCACTTGTGAACTTGATTCTGTTTGTATATAAAATATTGCCTATTTTTCCCCTCCTGTTCAGTGCTGCCAACTTAGATATATTGTATATAAATTTAACAACTTTGATAGCCACACAGGAACTTAAATTTTATAATAGCTATTAGCTATTTTTTGACAATATTTAGATATTTTTTCAATAACGAGAAGTTGGTTTATCCATTATCTGACTGACTAATATTAAATTTCACAGCATTGATGTAACTTGAAAGCTGTGAGATAACACTTTTAATTTAATATTTGCAAAAGGATATTTCAGTATGCTCAGTTTTTAAATGCCAATTCCAAAAGCATTGTATATATTGTACTTGATTACTATATGTCAACATTTTATCATTTTTCATTATAAAATGTAAGAACCTATTCTCTAACTGCACTTATTTACTCTCTTTATACAAGTTCCTTTATTTTCATTATGCATTATACTCATAAGTTGGGGTTTACTTGTAATATAAAGGACTCCTTACACATCAGCATTCTGCAATCACTGTATCAAGAAAAGATCCCAAGTGCACTAGAGAATTCTGCATGGAAAGAGAAATTGTTATATATTCTTCTAATATATCCACCTCATGTCTTACTTAAGTTCTGTGTAGACTGTTGGGGGGCAAAATAAGCGTGCTGTAAGCTTAAAATGTTCGAAGAACACTACTCTATTTGATTATAAAAATGCAGAGTCCTAAACAATATATGGAAATTAAATATATTTCATCACATTCTAGCTTTCTGCATTTAATTTAGGTTTTATTTTATGCAATTTTACTATACAAGTTTATCATAGCTTTTTTTTTTGGTGACTAGTGGTTAGTCTTATAAAAGAAAAAAAGAAAATCACGAGCAAGGTTCAGGTAACATTATTAAAAGCATTAACTTTTATAACAGTCTCAATATCAAAAGAATACAGGAACATACTGTATTACATTTTACTTATTTTTTGTTCACCAAAGGTTATCTGACATAATGGCTTTGACAAAAGTTGCCTACAACAAATAAAAACCTATCATATTACAGAAAGTAGTAACAGAGTTTTAAAACAATGTTTTTAAACTTGGGTGAGATGCATATCACAAATCTATTAGTTGTATGCTAACTGCTACATGTTAGCAGTTAAGCAACACAGATTTTTTAAATCCTGATTGATAGATAAATCAGATACAAAAACTTAATCATTTTAATATTAACAATACTACAACTTTGTTTATTGCACTTAAAAAGTCAGAAATTTATCATCATGGTAATCTTGGATGTCTGAGATAACTGAATTTGTGCTATATTTAACTTGCTCCAGATTCATTTTAAAACTCATAGAAATGATGAAATCTCTATGGTACACAACTCATTTCACATTGCCAAATTAACATAGTGTGTATATATAATTTAATCATTTCAAGTTTCGTATGTATAAAAATCATGCACATTAAGCAAAATTTCAAAATAGAATAGTAAAAATATCCAAAGTTTAACCATTTTGGAGTTAAATTTCCTGATGTTATGACAAGTTTGATAACTTGTTGGTAATTTCCAATAGGTTAAGCTTAATACTTTCTGTGTGCACAGATTTCCTTATAAAAGAGAACAAATCTATATACAATGTACTATATATTATTTATTATAGTAGCTGTAATGAAATTTTATTGCATTTTGATAAATAGTATTATTTCTTTTTTGGACATCAAAATCACTGACAACAGGATATAATATGAATGGAAAAAATAGTGTTCCAACATAAGGGCCATAAACAAAAACACTGCCACTAAACAAATGCCATCACAACATTATGCCACGAACAAAGAACAATAAAACAACAAAAATGCTGTTACAACAAATTTCAGACAGCACAAAAAAGCCAACGCTAAATAAATGCTGTTGATATACTCTTCTCTAACAGAAAATCTGACATAAAAAAAACATGATTGTGGCATCTTCCATATCATTGCAAAATGTCAAAGACTTTGTGCCATATTGGCTGCTAATAACAAAATTAATTAGTGAACTTAACTAAACAATAATAATGAACATATATAACAATAACTTAAATTTAATGAGTGATACAATAAAATGAATGCAATGGAACTGCTTTGAAAGAACTTTTTGCTTGACACCACCATTACTTACAATGCATTACAATCAGAATCGCATAGATCTCCTAAGTTTGAAAATGCCCTTTGATGCTAGGAAATGTGGCAACACTACTTTAAAGCATCTATACTGAAAGCAGTGAGATAAGCAAAATTGTCTGCCAGGCAATATACAATAGCACATAATTCATAATCTGTGATTGGTTTGATATTTCACCGAATTTAAATCATTGCAGATTTACCAAATGCTAAAAACCAAAGCATGCAAATATGAAAAAAAATCTCAAAGCATATAAAGGTAAAAAAAAATGCCTTTAAAAATCCTAAAAGTATTATTTAAGGATTTTCTTTTTACAAATTTCGTTATACTTATTTTTTTTTGCATTTTTTCCAAACTCCAGCAATTGGCTGGAGTTGGGAAAAAATTCCTTATTTTGGCATTTGTTATACTGACATTTCACTGTATTAGTATATATGAATAAAAAAAAATATATAAATGGTTTGTTTGTGTGTGTGTGTGGGGGGGGGGGGCATTCAGAACAGTTCTATTCTACACCAAATTAAAGTCTGTGATATGGGAATCATCATAAGCTAACAAATTATGCTTTTGCTACATTACCCTGCAGAGGGTTGAATTGTTTTACCTCTGAGTGGCACTTTCTTTGCACACAATTGGCTAAATGGCTAGGTCACAAAAATCCTGAAGGCTCATAGAAGGTTGGGGGAAGGGGACCCACTGAACATCTGTTGGGAGACAGATGGTAGCCTCCTGTCAAGGCCATCCAGCATGTTCTTTAATGTGCACAGGCTCCCCACACAGAGAGCCATGGCTTAATGTAAATCCATTGGATGGCAGTCTTTCCAAGCCTATCGGTATCCCCTACTGACCATGGGCAGAGCGGAGAGTTTCAAGGAGATAAATCTCATCACTAGGATTTGAACCTAGGAAGTGCAAATTATGAGCCCCTGCAGAGAGGAGTAAATTTTAATGGGGGAGGGGGTCTGCATTTCAAATGAAAGACTATGGGCTGGGTTTTTTACCTCTGAGTGGCACTTTTTTGCACATTATGGGCTAAATGGCTAGGTCACAAGAACCCTGAAGGCTCGGAGAAGGTTGGGGGAGGAGACCCACTGGAACAGCTGTTGGGAGACAGATGGTAGCCTCCTGTCAAGACCATCCAGAGTGTTCTTTAACGTTGGGTTGTTTTACCTCTGAACGGCCCTTTTTTGCACACCATGGGCTAAATGGCTAGGTCACAAGAACCCTGAACGCTCAGAAAAGGTTGGGGGAGGGGACCCACTGGAACAGCTGTTGGGAGACAGATGGTAGCCTCCTGTTAAGGCCATCCAGCATGTTCTTTAATGTGCACAGGGCATGGCTCTCTTGCACACGGGGCCATGGCTTAATGTCCCATCCAATGGACGGCGGCCTTTTCAAGCCCATCGGTGTCCCCTACTGACCGTGGGCAGGGCGGGGGAAAATTGCGGAGATAAATCTCAATGCTGACCCAGCTGGGACTCAAACCTGGGAACTGCAGATTACAAGCCTGGTGCACTACTGACTGAGCCACCCCCACCCCTAATGAAAGACTATGACATGGAGAGTGTATAAACCCAAAATTATTGCTTTCCCCCTTACATTTGCCCAAAGAAAGGGAATAAAATTTAATGGGGATCAATGATAATGAGTTGTATGCCAAATGGAAGCTTTTGACACAGGGAATGTCATTTGGCAACTGGAAAGAGCTAGTATACAATAGGAATTTTTTTAAAAATTCCTTATATTTTTCATTTTTTACTTTTTAATGGTGGGAATTCATCACTAAAACACCTATTTTCTCCCTGCTTCAGAAAGGGGAAATTGTTATATTCCCTATGGAACTTCTGCACATCATAAATTTTCATTTCATTATATTGATTTTACAATTTTGTGTATATTTTATTTACAATATATTTTTCTTCCCTACTTTTAGGGAGATGCAATGTGGCATATGTTGAGGTAGCCTATGATACACCCCATGTCTCAAACTTTCATGTGAGATATAACTTATGATTGCCTCCTTAAATTTCTCTCCCCTTTTCAACCTCCCTTTTTTAGTTTAAGACACTCTATGTCACAAGCTTTCATTTGAGATACTCATTATGATAGTTCTTTCTCCCCCCCCCCCCCCTTTGAGAGACAGACAAAATGAAAGAGCATATTTTGAGATAACCTATGACCTTCCTCATGTTATAAGCTTTCATTTGGTCCACAACTTACGATTTGCTACGAGGTTGGGAACATATGTTGGGTTGTTTTACCTCTGAGTGATATATTTGTACATATAATGGGCTACAAGGATTCTAAGAGTGAATAGAATGTTGGGAAAGGGAATCCACTGAAAAACTGCTAAGAGACATATAAATCATTCATCAAGGCTATTTTTCAGTTTGTTCTTTACAGTTTAAAGTGCAAAGGGTATACTGCACACAGATCCTTGGCTTAACATCTCATTTGAGGGACAGCACTCTTTCTAAATCTACCTGTATCCTGTTTCTCATTGAGGACAAGGAGGGGGTTAGCAGAGATAAATTTCAATGGTGACATAGTTGGGAACAACGGATTGGAAGATTGGTGCACTGACAGCCAACTCCCACCCCAAAAATATGGTGAAACAACTATTTCAACAAATCTACAAACCAGGTAAAAAGCAATAGGAAGATTGGTAATTACACTCATTGTTTGAAAACAAGCTACTTCGAAGCAAAATGTTGATTAGCATTATATTTAGTCAGCATTTTTGCTCTCACTGTTATGCTAGGTAGCACTTTTGTTGATAGCATTTTTCACAGGTTTTTTCATTAATGTGTTTTTCAAAGGTGCTATTTTGATTTGCAATGGTTTTGTTGACGCAATTTTTGTATGCAGCATTTTATCAGTGTTGTTATGCAGATATGGGATTCTTGTTGACAGCATAATGAATAGATGGCATTTTATTCAACAGCATTTTGCCAGGTGTTTTTCCATTGGCATTCTGTTATCAACTGAAATACAAGTTAAAAACAAGAAATAATACTATTACAACTGCATACTATAAATAATGTACTTCTATATACCTGAATAGATAACATTTTAACCAATTCTGAATTGCTTTTCATTATATAGCCAATGGAATATCGATAAAGGTAACCAACTGGTTATAAGAAGTATGAAAGCTTTAAGCTGTTGGATTTTGGAAATAAGAAAATAGATTTTATAAATGCAGTAACTGCTATTTACAAATCACAGAAGATCTGTTACTTTAACATAAACATAAACTTCCTTGGTGTCAAAACTTCTGTATATATTCTTCACAAAAACTTCAAGTATCAAATGATAATGACTACTGATAATTTTACATTTTGTACATAGTTGTAATACTCTAAAACAGTGTAGAAAAATACTGCTTACTATCCCTGAAATGTCTCATGATAACTAAACAGGCTAGTCTTGAAGACATAACACAAAATAACTCACCTGTAAATGCAAGAATTAATGACATTCATGAGATAACACTTTTGAGCATACATCCTGAATTTTCCTGTTTAATATTTTAAACAAGTGGCAAAAAATATACAAAAGTATTAAATGATAGTTCATTTCCATTTCATGTTTCCTAAATGCATTGTCAGATTAACCATTTCTTGTTCTCTCACTGAAGATGGCATCTAAACACATCATCATAGATTATGCCCAGAACACCAAATTTCAATGTGACATCATAGTTATTAAATGGTAGTGTACCTATCTCCAGGAGTGACTTCTGCTAACTGTATACGAAGGTAAGTCATTTCCCTTTTTGCTAATGAAAGGTCTGTTGTTAACTTTACCTCCTTTTCTTTGAGCTTTTTTATCTCTCTCTGGCATGCCTGTTGATAAAAAACAAATGGGAAATCACTTAATATCACAATGTCATGAACAATAAGCTTAATTAGTACCTTTTATTAAATTAAAGTGTAACAGTTCTTGTTTCTACAAAAAGCATCTGACTTAACAAACATTTAGAGCACTTGTTTAATCCATAATCTGCTTGGTCGCAGAGTGAATTTCTGGGTTGGGTTGTTTTACCTCTGAGCAATACATTTTTTTGCACATAACGGGTTAAATGGCCAGGTCACAAGGACCCTACGGGCTTAGAGTAGTTGGGAGAAGGGGACCCATCTAAGGGACCTGGGTTCGAGCCTCGGGTAAGGCAGTCGTTTTTCTGCCGAGGGCCTGCCATCCTCTCAGACCTTCTACTATGGCATATAAACTGACAGGCTCCTATCAGACCTCTGTGGCAAGCAGCTGCTTGAGGGGGTATTACAAGAGGTCACAGCTTAACTTCCAATCTGACAGACAACAGCCTTTCGAAGCCCAACCATGTCCCCTACTGACTGAGAGCATTGTGGAGTTTTTTTGGAGATAAGTGAATTTCTGTCTCTTGACATTAAAACCACGCAATTCCTAAAGTGCTATATTTTTTAAGTTTTTATTTTTTTCCAGAAAGAAATTCCCATTCAATTTTTAAAAATTAAATTTGAAAATTTAAGATTACTTACTTTTGGTATTAACATAATATTTTTGTCAGTTAAAAAATGATATGGTTCTAAAGTTCTTTTTTTTCCCCAAGCTAAAAATACTTCAAAATTAACCTGCCACCTCTGGGTTGCCAGCTCTAAGTGAACAGAGGCATGGGATACCTTATATCAGCTGGTGGATAATCCTAATCAGAGGCCATCGCAGGTACCTGAACCTTACTTTGCTAGTTGGGCATCGTCAAGCCTAAACTGGAGTAATGCGTCTCAGGCAGGCCATGTGGCTCTTGAAAAAGTCCACTTGAAAAGGTGGTGCCTGAAGTTCCTACCAGCATCGGTGACTTCAGCCTTTAGCAGAGGAGGAACGGGTCTTTGCCCCATGCCTGCGATCAGGGGGCTGTTTGATATTGTTGGCCCTACCAATCTCAATAAACCTAATTTCTTTAAAAATCCTACTAATCATTTTCTCTCTGCAGGAACATGGAACGTGAGGACATTACATAGAGATTATTCTCTTGATGTCCTCATGCAGGAATTCCAGTGCTATAACCTAGATATTCTAGGCTTGCAAGAGACCAGATGGACAGGTAAAGGTGAGATACTTAAAAATAACTTTAAATTTCTCTTTACAGGGAGGGAGGATGGAAAGCATCACCAAGGCGTGGGTCTGCTGCTCAGCAGACATGCTAGTGATGCTCTTCTAGGATATGAGTGCATTAATGAAAGGTTTCTTACAGCAAAATTTCAGACAAGCGTTAAAGACTTGAATGTTATCTGCTGTTATGCCCCCACTGAGGATGCCGATGAGGATGAGAAGGATAGGTTTTATGAACAACTTCAGGATATTTTGAATTCTGTCAAGAAAGGAGATATTACCCTTGTTCTTGGTGACTTCAATGCCAAAGTTGGTACTGACTCTGACCTTTGGGCAGGAGTAATAGGCCCTTTTGGTATTGGTAGCTGCAATGGCAATGGGCAACGTCTCCTACAGGTAAGTAAACTCAATGGTTTCAGAATAACTAACACATATTACAAACACCGCGACATACATAAATACACATGGGTTTCACCTGATGGGCTGCATAGGAATATGATTGATTATATATTAATTAACAGCAAATGGGCTAGTTCTGTTAGAAATACCAGGGCATATAGGGGAGCTGAAATTGGATCTGACCATTACCTTGTTAAAAGTGTCTTGCAACTTAAACTTAAAAAGTGTTGTGCTAGGGTTAAAAAATTTACCTTTAATACTGAAGCTCTGAATGACCCAGTTATAGCTAAAGCTTACCATGATAGGTTACTTAGTCATTATGACAGTCATGGTTTGCTTAATACTGAAGTTGAGGAAGAATGGGGCCATTTTAAACAGGCTTTTTTGGAAACTAACAGTACTCTTTTAGTAAAAAAGGAGCAGAGGAGGCAGAATTATTTAAGTGATAAGGCAATTGAGCTTATTTCTGAAAGAAGGAACTGCAGGAATGTCCTTAATCAGTACCCTACTAGTCCTAATAGAAAAGATTACAGAGAGCTTAATAAACGTGTAAAGGATCAGTTAGCTACTGATAAAAATCTTTGGCTTGATAGCTTGGCTGACAAAGCTGAGGAAGCAGTTAGGCAGCACAACAGCAGAGAGCTGTACCAGATAGTTAATGTTTTATGTGGTAGAAAACGGACAGGCATACAGGGATTGAAGGATAAACAAGGTAAGGTTATAGAAGGTGAGGATTCTGTCATGGCTAGGTGGGCTGAGCATTTCAGTGATGTTCTAAACAATGTAGTTAGTTCTACTCCCATTGTTTGTAATGATGATAGATGCATTGGCAGCTTTAATGTTGGCCCTATAACACAATCTGAAGTTAGTTTGGCTATCTCTAAACTTAAACTTCATAAATCCCCAGGGGTAGATGAAATTACTACGGAAATGCTCAGAGCTGGGAATGTTTTGGTTACCACTTGGATGACTGAAATTTTGAATAACTTTTATGATAAAGGCATGGTTCCTAAAGATTTTACCAGAGCTATTATTATCCCTATTTTCAAAAAAGGTGATCGCAGTTCTTGTGATAACTATAGGGGTATCAGCCTACTCTCTGTTCCAGGTAAAGTTCTTTCCATGATTGTGCTTAATAGAATTAAGAATCTGGTTGACAGGCAATTGCGTGATGAGCAATGTGGATTCAGAAGTGGTAGGGGATGTGTTGATCAGATATTTTCACTTAGGCAGATTCTTGAGAAATGTTTAGAGTTTCAGAAACCTTTGGTTGCTAGCTTTGTTGATTTCAAAAAGGCTTTCGACTCTGTTGATCGTCATAATTTGTGGTTGATTGTGAGATCATATGGTATACCAGACAAGTTAGTTAACATAATGAAAGCTCTCTATAATAACACTGAGTCATGTGTGAGAGTTGGTAAGTCTTGTAGCAATTGGTTCAGCATTACGTCTGGTGTTCGACAAGGGTGCATTTTGTCTCCTTTTCTCTTTAGTTTGGTTGTTGATTATGTTATGCGAAATTCACTTCAAGGGAAAGATTTTGGCCTTAAATGGGCTGGAGATATGAAAATTTCTGATTTAGATTATGCTGATGATTTGGCCCTTTTGGCAAATGATGTTGATGAGATGAACTCTTTCATTCGAGCTGTTGATGAGACTGGTAGTAGAGTAGGTTTGGTTATAAACAGAGAGAAAACTAAAGTGATGAAAATTGGTCAGGCAGGTTGTGATTCAGTTAATCTGAATGGTTGCAGTCTTGAGCAGGTGTCACAGTTTAATTACCTTGGGAGCTATGTAACTGATACTGGTGATGTGCGGCATGAGATTAACAGACGAATAGGTATTGCTGCCGGGACTTTTAAGAATCTATGGAGATTGTGGAGAAATAGGCGTATACACCTAAAGACTAAAATTAGACTGTATAATAGTTTGGTTCTTTCTAGGGTTAGTTATGGTAGTGAAACTTGGACGCTGTGTAGGCAAGATAACGGGAAACTAGATGCTTTTGATTCTAGATGCTTACGCAGTATCTTGGGTATTAGGTGGTTTAACTTTGTAACTAATGATGAGGTTAGGCAAAGGAGTCTGCAACCTCCTTTAAGCAGCATATTGTGCAGAGAGAGACTCCGCTGGTTTGGCCATGTTGCCCGTATGGATAATTATAGATTGGCGAATAGGGTTATGAACAGTGTGCCTAGAGGCCTCAGAAGGAGGGGGAGACCTAGGATGCGGTGGGCAGACAATGTCAAACAGGACCTTGTTAGAATTGGTGTGCAGTGGCCTGATGCAGCAGATGTAGCTCAGGACAGATATGCTTGGAGAATTAAACTGCGCAGTCTGGTTGGACCTCCGTAGCACATGGCTGTTTGAGGATGAGGATGATGATGATGATGATGATGATGATGACATTGAGTTCAGTTTTGAAAACTTAGCTCTTTAAAAGTTAAAGCACACTCATCAGTAGCATAGTATTAGGGACTTATTATTTGGGACTGCTTGTTCAAGTCTCAGAATATATATCAAATCTGTGTGGTAATTAAAATAGTCACATTTAACACTGGTGGTTAATTAAAAAGTTCACATAAGAATGTAAGAAAAATCTAAAGTATACACAGTAAAAAAACGTCACAATAATATCTTTTAGAACAGTTATTTGAAGAGAATTTATTCACAGATATGTAACATTCCTAAGAGAATTATTACTTCCTAATTACATAATAACAATGCAAAAAAGAAATAACATGAACTCACTATAGCAGAAATATAGGTATATAATATTGTGATTTTGAATATTATTACAATAAGTCATCAGATTACTTATGTAAGATTAAAGTCAGAAGGTTATGGCCTGTAAATATTACTAGGAATAACTGAAAGGAAAGCTGTGCACTTCTCTTTGCTGCTGCACAGAATCAACCAGATATAGCACCTAAAGTCTGACCTTATCTTGTAGAGATGCAGGCCATTAGTACCTTTCAGGGAAATACTCTTTTTCCTGAAGGGGAATGGAAGAGGAAGCAGTAGTTGAAGGGAAAGCCTGTGGCAATTTTTGCTTTCTTTTCTCCAGCCTTGATGAGAAGTGGCCAGCTTCACATGGTCTAAATTCAATTCAATTCCATCCATCCAAAATCCTCATGCAGCCATGGGCTGTGAAGGTCCTACCAGACTGTGCGATATTCCTCTTCAGACACATCTGAGCTACAGCTGCTGTATTTAGTCACTGTAAGACAATTCTAGCAAGTTACTGTTCGACACTGTCTGCCCATTGCATTCTAGGTCTCCCCCTTTTCCTGAAGCCTTTAGGCACACTGTTCATAATCTTGTTTACCAATCTGCAGCTGTGCATATGGGCAACATGGCCAAACCAACACAGTCTCTCTCTGCACAAAATGTTGTGTTCTACACCTCTGCTCAAACATGGTTGATAGGGGGGAACAATGGGGACCAAATAAACTCAGGTGATGTGTTGTGATTCAAAGTCGTGGTCCTTTATCATGATCTGTTATGGTCCACCCATTCATTTTTACTTTTCCATAATCAGTTTTATTTTATTTACATTATATTTATCATTTTGGGGATTATTATTTAATTTTTTTGGACATCGCAATTATCGTTTCCGAGCTGTAGAAGTTGCACATGTGCAACTTCGACTTTTGATTGTCAGCCGCTAATGTGTGCGTGTAGGACACGATCCCTCTTGCGTCATAGCTAGTGCGATCATCAGATTATTGAAATGTTTTCCTGGCATGCAACAGACGTGCGGATTTGTACGCATCATGTTATAACTAAAGTGATGTTAGGTCACAGAGTCAGAAGTAGAAGTAGAGTCAGAAATAGTAGAGATGCAGAAGTAGTCAGAATTGACAGTTAGTGGAGAGTGTAGAATTGACAGAGGTAGAATTGACAGTATAGTTAGTAAAGATGTAGGAGTCAGAATTGACAGTTAGTGGGGGAGAGTGCTGTTAGTGGAAGTTAAGATTTAGATAGATGTTAGTACTCCAACTTTTGCATTGAATTTGGTAAGTCTGTGAATTTTTTTGGAAATAAACTTTGTTTCAGAAACTTTAGAATTTTTGCTATTTTTCTTTTGAGCAACTTAATTCATTTTTTGATTAGATTTAAACTTTAATTAAACTTGACAATCCTTTTTTGAATTCTTACTCGATAAGTAATGCTTGGCAAATACCTAATGAATTCTATTTAAACTTTATTTGTCAAGTTAATATTGCCTGGTGCCAGACAAAGCTATCCAGAATTTTAAATAAATTTGGATCGAACAAAAGGTCTAACTTTAAAAGTTAATAATCTTTGGAGCATTACAGATCATACAATATAATTTATTTGTAATGTTTCCTAGAGGCTCTTTGCCTCGCTCTGTCCACTTAGCTCTCTGCCAAGGTGATAAGAAAGCCACAGGAGTACAGTATGAAATAAGAGTAACTGGCATCTGAATCAGCTTTTCTAGTATAAAAACTATACTTTTTTATATTGTTTTCTTGCATACAGCCTTAGCCATCTTGGCTTACTTTCACCTAATTTCAAGGCATTAACATTCATAAGCAGAAAAAGTGACCCGTGAGTTGACTGTTGCAAGACCTACAGCCTAGTAGTTGTCTGCATAATGAAGCTTTCCAAGGGAGGAGGAGACCGGGGAAGGACACAAAGAAAGCAGGAGTTTTTCTGTCCTGTTCTCCATTCTGGGTTGCTTGGATTTTCTGTATTACTCTAGCAGCTCAACAGTGTTGTTTCTGATGACTTGGGCCCTCGCCTTTGGTCTTTCCACTCTTGCCTCACTAACGAGACAGAATAACAAAACTTAACACAAGAAACATATCGTAGGTCGAACTCTGTCGCTGACAATTATGAACAAAGTCAATGCTGCCTTTCTTAAATAGCAACTCAGACAAAAACGATACCACCTTACTTCAATGACAACTGAAGACAGGTAGATAGAGGTCCAGACCTTGCTCTCGCATCCTGGCTCCTTTTTACAAGCCTACCAATTGGTTGGGGGCACATTGTTAGGCACATTGTTTCGCCGTGTATCTATTTATGGCATCTTCACTAAGACTGAAGATGCCGGAGAAAGACACATGGCGAAACGTGTCACTCAGAGTTACCTGGATGCAGGCAGGACAATGTTTTAATATCCTTTAAACATCAACATGTATGTTTTCTTTAACATTTGGATAGCACAGTTGTAATTTTGTTGCTAATATATGTAAGAAGTGAAGCTTATATAACATTGGATATTATCCACTCTAAAATGATAAATGGGACTGTATAAGGACTACAACAACATGTGGATGTATGCTTATGTGGGCCCCGTGGATAACAACATCTCTTCACAACTAGTGGTTGCAACTTCACAACTAAAATTCGCATAGGAAGCACTCTGGAAGTCAGCAAAAGCACATCGTCTTTCGGCGAACAATATTATACAACCACTTTATTTGCTTAGGACTGGCAGTTTACAAACATCGGACTGTGAAACTGACATCATCGTATCTATAAATACCTATGATAAGCAATTGTGCCAACTCCCAAAAAGTGGTAAATATCCTGTATCTACTTTAAGATCTATTGTAACTTCACATAACGTTATGATTACAATTATGGCTTTTAAATTGCTGTAACATAATTACATCTTAGTAATTATGCTCCCAGCTTTGGTGGGAAATAATATGCACTTCGCACACTAAGATTGTAATACACTGTGCTACCATATCTAACAGCTTAATCGTGATATAGTAAAATTTTTAACTACTATTAGCTGTGTTTAAATTATTTATATTGCTTTGTACACGCGCACTTTAGCGAGTGACAACTGAAAGTTCGGAGTTGCACATGAGCAACTCCTATGCTCTTGGAAACGAGCGCTGTGATGCCAAAAATGAAATTAAAATCCCCAAAATGATAAATATAATGTAAATTAAGCAAAACTGATTACGGTAAAATAAAAGTGAATGAGAGGGCATCATATACTCACATTACTACCTTCCTACTATCATCTCTCTAGTCTCTGTGACCTAACGTCACTTAGCATTACATGCAGCGTACAACTAACGTGTGTGTTGCATGCTGTGTAAAACATTTGCATAATCTGGCGCTCGCACTAGCAATGATGCAAGAATCATAGCCAGTGTGAGCATGTCCTAAACATGCACTTTAGCGGCTGTCAATCAAAAGTTGGAGTTGTGCATGCGCAACTCGGAAGAGAGAGAAGTGATTAAGTTAAACTGAAATTTAAAAGCCCCCAAAAATAAATATGTAAATAATGTAAAACTGGTTAAAGAAAAGTAAAAGTGAATGGGTGGACCATCACAAAACCTCTTTATCAAATTTAATTGCATTCCCTTAAACATACTTCAGGTTATGTATGAATTTATACATTATCCTTTAATTCTGAGCACCAGTTATGATAAATAAAAATTGCTACTATTAATACATATAGTACTTTTCTTTTGCCACTGTTATAACTTCAATCATCCTCAAGCATTTACCTGTGTACTCCACATCACTGTTTTCTGCTGTTTGCAGTGGTCAACACATTAGAGGGATTTAAGGGTGTGCCTGAAGCACTTAAGGAGTGAAACTGAAGCAAAACATGTAGGGGCCGCTAAAAGCAGTTGTTCCCAAAACATTTTACTGGAAACAACTCGGCAAGCCACCCTTCTCGTAATTAGTGCTGAGGTATAGGTACTTGTGATAGATATTAGTAGCAATAGGAAAGGGCTCTGTCACAGGATATTTAACAATGATAGTTGCCTAAAAACCTTGAACATAATTCTCTTTAAGTGCTGAGTGGCTCTCTTTATTCTTGAATAGTATGGAGAACTATGAACAATAAACTTTAAAGATAGTTGAGATTTTCGATTTCGACCTTCACACTTTCTTTTCCTAAACATCTTTGCCCACCAAACCCTTCTACCTCTGTCCATATCCCCCTTCCTCCATAAGCATTTTCATTGGGTTTGTTTTGAAATTGAGAGTACTACTTTTGAGCTCATAAATTTGTGCTTCAGACCAAAAGCAGCTTTATTCCAGGTTCCCTCTGTCTTCGATGTTGGCTACAGACTGATTCTAAGTAACCTTCAGCTGGCTGTAAGAAGAAAAGAGAGTTTAATAGGACTGGCATGACAGCACTGTAATATTTATTTTTCTACTGATCTGTGGTTTCCTTCAACTGATTTTTGGTTGTTTTTTGAAGGGGAAGTCCTTTCAGTTTTTTTTTTTTAGAGTTGATTAGCCTCTAGAAATAAGTTGTTATTTTCAGTGTTCTTCCAAACTGTGTTTTTTGCCTTGTCTGTTGACCCTTTTTTTAATTGGACTCTCCTTCCCCTGAATTTCATAAACCTTTACTACAATTATTGAAAATATTGAAGATGTTAGTAATACAATTCCAGATGAATTAAAGAAAGCAGTTGTGGTTCCTGTTTATATGTCAACAGGTAATCTGTGTATTTACTATTGATTGATTCATATATTTCTACTTCAAAATTTTTGGGGTCTCTTAAACTCTGTACCTTAGGGCCTCTTAAACTTGTTGTAGCTTAGGCTTCAGAAGGTTGAAGTCCAGCCCTGTATTGAATGCTCATCTTCCCAATTTTTTTCCAATGCAACAAAATGTTACGTACTGCATAAGACATTTGAAGTCAAATCTGATTGGATAAATTTAGTTCTAACTCAGAGATATCTATTTATTCTGAAATAAAATGACTAAAGCTATCATTATTAATGATGCCCACTTCCCCCAGAATTTTCGAAAATCAAAGTTTTTTTCTGTATGTAATTTTTTTTTACATTCAGTTATAATAATTGTGAAACTCAAAGGAAAAAAAAAACAAATTTTCCTTTTTTCTTATTACACAAGAAAACTGAATTTGATACAGGGTTGGACTTACATAAGCTAACCAAGCTACAGCTTAGAGCCTCACGATTATAAGGGGCCTCAAAAATGAAGTCTATTGTGCCATGAGTGTTTTTAATTTAAAGGCTATGAAAAATTGACCCCCCTCTCTGTGCTTTCTCCCACACTAAAAAAAGGAGAAATATGAAAATTATTGTTCCCATATATCTCCTGAACGCAAGTGCTGGAAGTAATGAGCTATGTGTCGAATGAAAGCTTGTGATGTGGGGAGTGTCATAGGCTATAAAAAAAATGACCCCCCCCATGCTTTCTTGCTCCCCAAAAAATGGGAAATATGAAAGTCGTTCTACTATATCTTCCAAACACCAGGGCCTACAGTTATGAGTTAGGTGTCAAATGATTAGATTTCTAAGTAAAATTTTATTTTGGAATTCTGCAGTTAAATTTTCAATGTTGTGGGGATATTAGGGCTATCATTATTTCAACAATATGCACTACTGAAATATATTATTAAATTTTCAGTGTATTTAATCTTCAAACTTAGATGTTGCTTTATTACTGAGTACTTCAAGTTGAAAAGGACAACAGATTGTTTATTTAATTTTATGTTATTTCATTTTTATTTCATATTTAATAAATAATTACAAGGAATAAAATTGAACATAGAAGTAACATGGCTATATGGGAAAAATTATCTTAAGCTGGTGGGATCCAAACCCATAACCTCTTGATGACATGTCAGGTGCTCTGATCACTTAGCTACCAGTCACTGATCAAGATGATAGATTATTATTGATGTTATTACTCTTCACCAGAATCAGCATTTAGCAGCTGTCTTTTGACTGTACTTGAAGGCTCTATTGTCAGAGCACTGGCCACCCACACTCCATGGGTGACTAGTAGCTCAGTGGGCAGAGCACCTGAAGTCATCAGAAGGTTGTGGATTCAGATTTCACCAACTCAAGAAAATTTTTCCTCTAATGATATTTGTACACCATAATGGTGGTCTACTACTTAGTCAACTTGTGAAGTGCTATGGATAAAAAGTATACATATATACAGACTCCTTAATCAGCCATGGACTATGGATGCCCAACCAGATTGTACAGTTCAGTTCTTCAAATATGACTGTCCTGAGCTACAGATGCTGCATTTGGCCACAGCAGACTAATTCTAACAAGGTACTGTTTAGTGTTTAAGATTTCTTGATAGTTTTCATTTCTCGAAAAAAGAAAAATTTACCTCTTATTTCTTGAGAATTCTGATACAATATATAGTATATAATAATATACAAATAGCATATAATATATATTATATATCTTATAGCCATGTACACCTTCAAGGTGCCTGCATAGACCAATTGTTGCTGAACTTTTATAAGATAAAGTCTTATTGCAAAGATTACAAGTTGCCAAATCCTTATTATTACTATTCTTCTTGAAATGTGACCAACAGTTCTTATAAAATTTGCTCATCTTTATGGGCTAAAAACACAAAACAAAATGAATTAAATTTAAATATTTATAAAAGAACTACAGAACAAAAACAAACTGCGCAACTGCACTGAACAATGAACTGCAACTGAACAATGCAGCTGTGCAAGTTTTTAAGTATTTATTACTTAAGAAGTTACAAATAAAATTATATTTATAAATTTTCCAGGTATTGCAATAAAAACAGTAAACGTGGACCAGTACAAATTGTGGATGAAAACAACAATAATTTTGATATCGATTCCAAGAAATAAATTTCTGGAGAAATTGAAAAAACAAATTTTATCTTTTTTCTTGAGAAGAAACACTAGTACTGTTTGACATTGTCTGCCCACCTCATCCTTGTCACCCCCCTTTTCTGAGGTCTTGTACCCTACTACCAATTTTGCCAGACCAATTTTCATCACTTTAGTTTTCTGTTTATCACCGTTACTCTACTACCAGTCTCATCAACAGTTCTGAAGAAACAGTTCATCTCATCAACATGATTTGTCAAAAGAAACAAATCATCAGCATAATTTAAATCAGAAATTTAAAATCTCTTCATCATTTTTAGCTCAGAATCTTTGCTTGCAGTGAATTCTACATAACATAATCAATAACCAAACTAAAGAGAAAAGGAGATAAAATGCACCCTTGTTGAACACCAGGAGTAATGCTAAATCAATTGCTACAAACCTTACCAACCCTCACACACGACTCAGTGTTATTATAGAGAGCTTTCATTACGTTAACTAACTTGTCTGGTATACCATATGATCTGACAATCAACCACAAATTATGACGATCAACAGAGTCTAAAAATCTTTTTGAAATCAACAAAGCTAGCAACCAAAGGTTTCTGAAACTCTAAACATTTCTCAAGAATCTGCCTAAGTGAAAATATCTGATCCACACATCCCCAACCACTTCTGAATCGACACTGTTCATCGGGCAGTTGTCCATCAACCACACTCTTAATTCTATTAAGTATAATCATGCAAAGACTTTACCTGGAACAGAAAGTAAACTCATTCCCCTATATTACAAGAACTGCAATGGAATAAATAAAAGAAATTCAAAATTTCAGTCATCCAAGTGGTAACAGAAACATTCCCAACTCTAAGCATTTCCGTAGTAATTACATCTACCCCTGGGAATTTATGCAGTTTAAGTTTAGAAATCGTCAAAATAACTTCAGATTGTGCTATAGGGCCAACATTAAAGTCACCAATGCATCTATCATCATTGCAAACAATGTGAGTAGAACTAATCACACTGTTTAGAACATCACTGAAATGCTCAGCCTTCCATAACCTTACCTTGTTTATCCTTCAATCCTGGTATACCTGTCCGTTTTCTACCACACAAAATATTAACTATCTGTTATAGCTCTCTGCTGTTGTGTTGTCAAACTGCTTCCTCAGCTTTGTCAGTCAAGCCAAAGATTCTTATCAGCAGCTAACTGATCCTTTACACGTTTATTAAGCTCTCTGTAATGCTTTCTATTACGACTAGTAGGGTATTGATTAAGGACATTCCCTCAGTTCTTTCTTTCTGAAATAAGCTCAAGTGCCTTATCACTCAAATAATTCTGCCTCCTCTTCTCCTTTCTTCCTAAAAGAGTACTGTTAGTGTCCAAAAAAGCCTGTTTAAAATGGTCCCATTCTTCCTCAACTTCAGTAGTAAGCATACCATGACTGTCAAAATGACTAAGTAACCTATCATGGTAAGTTTTGGCTATAACTGGATATTTCAGAGCTTCATCATCAAAGGCAAATTTTTTAATCTTAGAACAACACTTTTTAAGTTTAAGTTGCAAGACACTTTTAACAATGTAATGGTCAGATCCAATTTCAGCTCCCCTATATGACCTGGTATTCGTAACAGAACTAGCCCATTTGCTGTTCATTAATATATAATCAATCATATTCTTATGCAGCGCATCAGGTGAAACCCTTGTGTACTTATATATGTTGTGGTGTTTGTAATAAGTGTTAGTTATTCTGAAACTATTGAGTTTACTTACCTGTAGGAGACATTGCCATTGCAGCTACCAATACCAAAAGGGTCTATTACTCCTCCCCAAAGGTCAGCGTCAGTACCAACTTTGGCATTGAAGTCACCTAGAACAAGGGTAATATCTCCTTTCTTGACAGAATTCAAAATATCCTGAAGTTGTCCATAAAACCTATAAGTGTTAGTTATTCTGAAACCATTGAGTTTACTTACCTGTAGGAGACGTTGCCCATTGCCATTGCAGCTACCAATACCAAAAGGGTCTATTACTCCTCCCAAAGGTCAGTGTCAGTACCAACTTTGGCATTGAAGTCACCTAGAACAAGGGTAAATATCTCCTTTCTTGACAGAATTCAAAATATCCTGAAGTTGTCCATAAAACCTATCCTTCTCATCCTCAACAGCATTCTCAGTGGGGGCATAACAGCAGATAGCATTCAAGTCTTTAACGCTTGTCTGAAATTTTGCTGTAAGAAACCTTTCATTAATGCACTCATATCCTAGAAGAGCATCACTAGCGTGTCTGCTGAGCAGCAGACACATGCCTTGGTGATGCTTATTGTCTTCCCTCCCTGTAAAGAGAAATTTAAAGTTAAAGTATCTCACCTTTACCTGTCCAACTGGTCTCTTGCAAGCAAAGAATATCTAAATTATAATGGTGGAATTCTTGTGTGAGACATCAAGAGAAAAAGCTCTGTGCAGAGTCCTCACATTCCAACTACCTACGGAGAGAAAATGGTTAGTGGGATGTTTAAAGAAACTATGTTTATTGAGAGAGAGAATGCCAACAATATCAAACAGCCCCCCTAATCGCAGACATGGGGCAAAAATCGTTCCCCCACCACTAAAGGCTGAAGCCATCTACACTGGAAGACTTCCTCCAATGTAGAATTTGATGATGCCAGTAGAAGCAAAGATTTCAGGTGCCTGTGATGACCTCTGCTCGGGATTATCCACCAGCTGATAAACATATCCTGTGAATCTGTTCACTTGGGGCTGTCAACCCACAAACAAACAGAAAACACAGCGGAAGATTTTCCCTCCACAGAAGCCCACCAGTACAGCAAAATCAGGATCCATAATTGTTGTGCCAAATCAGGATCCATAATTGTTGCAAGCTCAGA
Organism: Ryuthela nishihirai; assembly: GCA_038380435.1. Taxonomy (NCBI): domain Eukaryota; kingdom Metazoa; phylum Arthropoda; class Arachnida; order Araneae; family Heptathelidae; genus Ryuthela; species Ryuthela nishihirai. Next base: position 44,757,810 of record JAWZYU010000031.1, read on the forward strand.
ACCATAATTCCATTCAGGTTGGTATATATGGTCAGCACTAGGACTCTGTATGGTTGACCACTCCTCAGTAGGGTAGAAAAAAAAGAAAAGTAGCCATAGTTATCCAGATCAGTAGGCCACACTAATTTAGCAGCCCTCCCCTTCCATTCACTTCCACAAGAGAGTATCTCTTTTGAAAGCTACTAATGGTCTGCACCACAAGAAGGCAGGGTCGGACATTAGGTGATAGGCCTGGCCAGTTCTATGCATCATCACAGGGGATTGGTGCATAGCTCTCCTTCCAGTGACTACCTATATGGCTGACTGAAAATTTGAACATTTTTTTGATAAAGGTGGTTTTACTAAGGTTTTACTAGAGCTATTATTATCCTTATTTTTGAAAAGGGTAATTGCAGTTCTTGTGATAATTATAGTTGAATCAGTCTACTTTCTGTTCTAGGTAAAGTTGTTTGCATTATTGTGCTTAAGAGAATTAATAATTTGGTTGATGGACAACTGCATGATGAACAGTGTGGATTCAGAAGTGGTAGGGGATGTACAGATAAAATAATTTCACTTATTTGATCTATACTTCCCCCTACCACTTCTGAATGATAAGATGTGATGTTGATATTAATTTTGAGCAATGTTTTGGAGTTTCAGAAATCTGTGGTTACTAGTTTTATAGATTTCAAAAAGGCACTTGATTCTGTTGATCAACATAATTTGTGATTGATCATATGGAATACCTAATAAGTTAGCATAATGAAAGCTCTCTATAATAACACTGAATTTTGTATGAGAGTTGGAAAGTTTGTAATGATTGGTTTAGAATTGCTAATGGAGTTATACAAGGATGCATTCTGTCTCCTATTCTCTTTAGTTTGGTTATTGATTATGTTACGCAAAATTCTTTGCAAGGGAAAGAAAGAGTTCTTAGGTTTCTAAATATCTAGAAATTTCAAAATTTCTGATTCAGATTATGTGAATGGTTTGGACCTGTTGGCTAATGATGTTGACAAGATGAATTCTTTCATTAGGGCAGTTGATGAGACTGGTAATAGAGTAGGTATGCTGACAAATAGAGAGAAATCTAAAGTGATGAAAATTGATCAGGGAGATAGTGCTTCAGTTGCTTTGAATAATGACTGCACTCTTAAGCAAGTGCCTCAGTTTACCTTGGGAGTTGTTTCACAGATACTGGTGATATACGGCATAAGATAAACAGATAAACAGGGATTGCTGATGCCATCTTTCAACAGGACAATGTCATACTGCATATTTTCCAAGTAGCGACCAATTTGCTCCAGGAGCATTCAAGTGAGTTTACCACACTCGAATGGCCCCCATGATCACCAGACCTCAACCCCATGAAAATTTGTGGAATGAATTGGAAAGATCTGTTCGAGCCTGCCAACCCCCACTAGCAACTGTGGATGCTCTAAGACAGGCGATCCTCACTTCATGGGTGGCAATACCACCTCTGTGTTTTCAATGTCTCATTGAGTCCTTACCAAGATATCTGGCTGTTGCTGTGAGGGCAAAAGGTGGAGCAACAGTTACTAGGTAGGTGTATAAAATAATTTGTTCATGCAGTTTAAATAGTTAAACCCATGTAACTATTACAACTCTTAATATAGATTTTTAATATATGCCTAATTTCAGTTGGTAGTTTGGGTTTTATGGCACAACATGTAAATTTATTCATTAAGTGTATATACCTATTTTTCCATAATCTCATCAGATTCCTAAAAGTTCCAAAATAATCCTTACTCTCCCATTTATGTCACGCTGCACATCACCAGTATCTGTTACAAACCTACCAAGGTCATTTTAAGATAGAAATTTTAGAAGATTTTTTTAGATAAAGGTCAGATTCTTAAAAATAATCTTAAATTTCTCTTTTCAGGGAGGGACGACAATAAGCATCACCAAGGTGTGGGTCTGCTTCTCAGCAGACACGCTAGTGATGCTCTTCTAGGATATGAGTGCATTAATGAAAGGTTTCTTACAGCAAAATTTCAGACAATCATTAAAGACTTGAATGTTATCTGCTGTTATGCCCCCACTGAGTATGTATGTATATATTAAAAATCTATATTAAGAGTTGTAATAGTTACATGGGTTTAACTATTTAAACTGCATGATACCAATGTCTACTCAAACAATACAAACACTAGAAACTTGCTCAACAGTGTAGCCATTTAAAAGATCTAAATCACCACCTGGCTAAAAATTTTCACCTTAGTTTTCTATTTTTTTTTATAATAAATATATAAAGGAAAAAAAGATTTTGCTTACCAAGTTTTGCTTTAAGAAGTCTAGTTTATTTGCTTTCAATTTCGAAATTTCTTGCTTTAATGTTTCAATATGCCTGTGGAGAGCTGTCAAAAAATAAACTAACAATAAGTACAATCTAGAAAATATAGGCATGATTAATCCATATGATATTTTATAGCTAAATTAATGAATTAAAGTTACATTGAAGTGGTGAAAATTCAAAAAATAAAATACTTTACAGAAGTGATGCAATAGCAAGTGTCTCTTTTCCACTAATAAATGAGCACTTTAGCATTGATTTAAATTTTAGAGGAAAAAATGTTTTGAGCTGGGTGGGATATGAACCCACGACCTTCTGATAACATGTCAGGTGCTCTGGACCACTGAGCTACTGGCCGCCGATCAAGATATCCTCTAATTAGCGCTATGAATATTCCTTTTATGTTTCATATAGGCGCTATTCAGGCAATTTTGGCCACAAGCGGCGTTCTATTTGCCAATAGATGGAAGCATGTGATTACAAGTATGCAGATAATAAATAATGAAATAACTGAGCTACCGGCTGCCGATCTTGATCAGCGGTCGGTAGCTCAGTGGTCCAGAGCACCTGACATGTTATCAGGAAGTCGTGGGTTCATATCCCACTCGGCTCAAGACAATTTTTCCTCAAAAATTTAAATCGACGCTAAAGTGCTCATTTATTAGTGGACATGGAATACGTTGAGCTTATTTCATTATTTATTAGTGTCTCTTTCCATCATTGATTTCAGCCTTATAATCAATTCAGATGCTAATTCAATTACTAGATCAGAAAATGGGTAAAAAGATCCATTGGGTAGCTGTAAGGAACAGATGGGAATCTCCTGTCAGTGGCATCCAATGCATTTTAACATGCACATGAATGGAAGAACCATATCTAATCTCTTTTCAGGGCAAAAGGACAGAAAGCATCTACAGAGTGTAGGTTTGTTTCTCAGTAAGAATACAAGTGATACTCTTCTAGGACATGATTTTATTAATGAAATATTTCTTACAACTAAATTCAAAATATGCATTAAAGATGTGAATATTATCTATTGCTATGCATATTTGTAAGAATTTCTACAGAAAATAAACTTCAGAATGTGGTACATGGCCAAAATTAAAGGCAGTAATACATCTATCCTCTTACAAACAATGTGAATAGAGTTAACCACATTTATCAGGATCTCTGAAATGCTCAGTCCCATCTAGCCATGGCAGAATCCTCACCTTCAATAACCTTACCATGTTTATCCCTCAATCCTTGTGCACCATTCAGAACCTGTGGTTACTAGTTTCATAGATTTTGAAAAGGCTTTTGGCTTTGCCCATCATCATAATTTATAGTTTATTGTGAGATTGTTGATACCTCAGAAGTTACTTAACATAATGATGGCTCACTATAACACTGAGTTGTATATTAGAGTTGGTAAGGCTTGTAGTGTATGGTTTAGTATTACTACTGGAGTTTGATAAGGGTGCATTTTGTCTCCTTTTCTCTTCAGCTTGGCTACTGATTATGCAATGCAGAATTCACTGCAAGAAGATTTTGGCTTTAACAATCCTTCCAGGATTTCCATCGATTATACATGTTGACAGAATTCAAAATGGGAGGCTCAAAATATCTATGTCTGTTTTTAGTACAACACATAAAATTTTGAGTTAAAAAAAATCATTATTTGAAAATTTTGTTACATATATCTTACATAAATATGCAACCAAGCTTAAAAAATAATACTTTCTTTTTCATTTGATGCATATTTTATTAAGCTATGATATAATTTGTTAAAGCCATCTGATTGATATTTCTTAGATCTGATATACGGGATTAGTGATTTGTTTCTTAATCTTTTTTTTTTTCCTGCAGCAACTCCCTGATTTAAGTCCACAAGTTTGAACAATTAACGACAAATTTTTTCTTAAGGTTTCAAAATTCTTCTGAAAATTAACCAAAAACTGCTCTTTTAAAACAGGAAGATTTTGGAAGTAATTATGAAAGATGTACCTCTGCTTTTCACCCCCCTCCCATTTTACTCTAAAATTTTCTCCATTAAACCCACTCAAAATTCCTAAAATTATTTTTATCATCTATCCCAGCATTCTATGCATCGTTCTCATTTATCAAATCAAAATTGTAACTAGAGTTTGTTCAAGCCTGAGGCTATGAAGCAGGATCTAGGTGCCACTAATTACTTAGATGATTGAGTGAGTCATGTGCTAAGTGGCTTGCATGGTGGTTTGTTTACAGTGTGGTCTGACACACTGGATATTGTTCCCATTAGTTGTTAGTATTTTATTTATACTTTTGAACTTAACATTCGTTCTTATTCTGTAGATTTATTTTGATTTTATTTCCATAGATTATCGATTCTTTAATCTACTGAACGATTATTTTTGATCTTTTGGAGTTATGCTACATCACTGGCTATGATAATGGCCAGCTTACATTGCATTAAATTATATGTTAATTTTTATTTTAATATTTCTTCATTTCCAATAAAAAAAACTTTGATCTTTTATAGTTTTCCAAAAATGAATGAGGTCTTGGATACAGAAGCAAAAATGGCTTCCTTGGCATGGTTGTTGTCCAAGTGGTGAAATGAATAGACTAAATTAACTCAGCAAGTAGGAGCAAGTTGAATGTTGTCAGTACTGTAGTGCTTTATCGTCCATGTGTTCATGATATGATAGTAGCCATGGCATGTCATCATTTATATGAGCTACAAGGGAACCACCAGCAGGAGACAGTAAATTCTCAGAGGAAAGGACTGATATATGGTATATTGAATAGCAACTTCCCTCAATGGAGAAGGCTAACATCAGAACAGCAGCTGAGGAGTAAGTGAACTGCTGAGCCAGCCTTATTCATCAGAAATCATGGGCAATATGCAACCTTTTTCTTTCAACAACTATGTTCAACATTTTTAAGTATTTAGGAACTTTTTTGCAGTTTAAAAGCTGTCCTTGTTTGCAAATAGCTGAGTAACTAGTTGTAAGCATTGCAGGATATGTAATGACCATCTATCAGCACAGCTGCGTAACTGTGTAAATTGTGAATTAAATTTTTTCATCAAAATTGCTGTACTTGAATGTAATTATTTAGCATTTTTTTACTACGTAACCCTAAAAAAGTCCTATCAAAATAAAACTAGTCATTTTTTTGTTAAATATTTTATTTTCAGAAAATTTAAAGTGCATAATTAAAAGGACCTTCTTGTTCAGAAATTAATTAAAAATAGCTTAAAATTCTCTATCATTGAGCAATAAAATTTTTAAGTTTATCCTTCAAACTATTTGCATGTTAAAAGTTTTTAGTAGAAAGCTCAGAAGCTTTTAGGAGCAAGGACAGCATCTTCAGTGAAGTGACACTATATGGTGACATTAGGGCTGTTTAGACAAAGAGCTTCTTTCCAAATGTTGTGAAGGGCTATTCCAGTGTGCTTCTGTAGAAAGTGGATGCACGTGCAAGCAGTGTGGCATACTCCCAGTCTATTGTTGCTGTCTGTTGTACTGCTAGTTTGGCAGCGGCCGTCATTAGTTTCTTTTGGACGTTCTTTACAAGAGAGGTTTGCAGAGCACCAAATTGATGTCAGCCAAAAGAAGCTAATGATGGCTGATGCCAAGCTAGCAGTACAACACATGGCAACAATAAACTGGGAGCACACCACACTGCTTGCACGTGAATCCACTTTCTACGGAACTATAGTACACAAGGCTATTGAAATAATGATCTAGTCCGTCCCCACCTGCAACTGAGACACTGGAATCGCCCTTCATGACACGTGGAAAGAAGCTCTTTGTCTAAACTGACCTAAGGTCACCACATAGTGTCACTTCACTGAAGATGGAGCATTGTCATTGCCCCGAAGAGCTTCTGAGTTTTCTCCTAAAAACTTTCAACATGCAAATAGTTTGAAGGATAAACTTCAAAATTTTATTGCTCAACAACAAAGAACTTTAAGTTATTTTTAATCCAAAATTAAATGCTGATAATTTACATATAACTTACTATAATTAGTTACTTGACAAAAAAAAAAGTTCTGAATTAATTTTTTTTGGCTGAGCACAGTGAAAAAATATCTCTGCCTCTGAAAGCAAACCAATTTCTCAGGCTGGACCATAGAAGGGTTAAATAGTCTAGAGATTTGGAAATTTCTGATTCAGATTATGCTGGTGATTGGGAATTGTGTAAACGATACTGGTGATGTGTGGCATGTGATTAACAAAATAAAGATTGCTACTGGGAGTTTTAAGAATATATGGAGATTGTGAAAAAAAAATAGGTGTATACACCTAAATACTAAAATTAAACTGTATAAAGTTTGGTTCTTTCTAAAGTTTGCTATAGTAGTGAAACTTGGACTCTTTTGTAAGCAAGATAACAGGACTCTCGATGACTTTTATTGTAAATGCTTATGCAATATCTTGGGTATTAGGAAGTTAGACATTGTAAGTTGTGTTGCTTTACCTCTGAGTGGCACTATTTTTGCACACAATGGGCTAAATGGCAAGGTCACAAGGGCCCTGAGGGCTAAGAGAAGTTTGGGGGAGGGGACACACTGGACAGCTGTTAGGAAAAATAGTAGTCTCTTGTCAAGGCCATCCAGATACTCTTTAAGTAGAAGCAATTAGCTTGATATAATGCTACAGGAGTTTGCTCAAGAAGCAACAAGTATAACATCAATGTTTAAAATGTGTTCCTAAGGACTGTAATGTAACTTCCTTTTAATGTTTTTTAAATCATTAGTGTTTGAAATAATTATTTGTAATCAAAATGAAGTTGCACAATTGGCAATGCTATGGGCAGGGAGAGAAATTATGTAGGCCCCAAAATAATAAAAATTAAGTAAATGAAAATTGGTTAAAGAAAATTAAAAATGAATGAGTGAACCATCACACCACTCTCTGGGAATTGAAAAAAATCGTGAACATCCATTTCCTTTGAGCAAAAGTCTCATGGGATTTGGGGATGCAGTTAATCTTCCACCACCCAAACACAGTTGTCTATGTATGTCTCATCACCTGTGACAATGTCTTGTTAACCATTTGGAGCCATTAAGTTCAACCATTGCCAGCATGTCCTTGCACGAGTTAACTCTAGCCCATTTTTGGTGTTCTGTCATTTTGTAGGGTATCCTTTTGGCACAGATCTTTTGAAACTTTAAACGCTGATGAATAATTGTTTCCACACTGCCAATCGATACACTGGCATCTAAACTTATTTCCTGAACAGTGACGTGTGGGTTTTATTTAACGAGTTCACGAACAGCTGTAATGGTTAGTTCATGGCCTCTTTGGTATTCCTGCACAAGGGAGGTCTTTGAAGCTGTCCTCTGAATTTGCACATCTATCCTATAACAGTGCCATAAGAACTGGCATAATCTCCATATACTTGTGATAAATCAGCATGAATATTTTTCACTTCATCCCCAAGCAATATCCTTGTGAAAATGTAAAATCTTTTCCTATCTTCAGTAGGCTCCATAATAACAATGCACAGATATTGCAGATCGAACTTTATACGCCAGTGAAGAGAGAAATGATGATAAAGCTTTTGTTTTTAGCATGTAAAGTTTAGACAAGCTTTCAAACAAGTCGTAGCTCATAAACTTCGAGGATGAGTGTAAATCTACAGACACATCAAGAACTTTTTGAAAGTCCTTTGTGATATTTAGTTCTTTTTATTTCTCTTTCTTAAAGTGTATATATTTTTTAGATTTGTCTTTTGCCCCAAATACTTTTCAAATCTTTATAAAATTTGGGAATTTGGATATATGGGATTGTATATCATTTCATAGCATTCTGTAAAATGCAATTTATTGTATTTGTTTATAGAATATCAAAATTTTACTTTTATACTTATTTAACTTTATTAATTCCAAAGTAAATTTAACAAATGTTTTTCTTTAAAGCAATGAGCAATTGAAAAGTCTTGTGCATTTCCAGATGTCTCTTTCCATTGGATAGCTGCATTTCCAATAGTGAACAATATTTTGAGGAAAAAAAAACTATTTAAAATAACATGATTAATTTTTATTTTGCTTGTTTCTCTTCCATTTGATAATCTAAAATTAAAATCTTTAATTCTCTATGACACTGCTAAATGTTTCTATGCACTTCAATAAAGGTTCTATGCTATCAAGTATCAAAAGTTATTAAGGAGATTTTATATCTGTAGAGAATGGGTAGTGAGAGGAGCTTCCAGAATGTTAGTGAGTGACAGGTAATGAAACTATCTCTCTTTTTTTTAAATGAAGTATATTTAGTTGTACTGAAAAATTATAGTCTGATTTGAAAATTTTCACCAAAAAAAAATATATTGCTTTTATGCTGATATTTTAGCATGTTCCAGAGTTGTTGAATGTAATTTTTGTACTCAAAGTACTCCTTGATTTGTCTTCACATATTCATTCACAACTGTTACCTACAATATCATTTTCTAATTACATAAAACCACAAGTTTATGAAACGAAGGGGGAAGTACTTGATCTTTATTAATAAAAATGAAAGCTCATGTGCAGTAGCAGCAGTTCTGGAAATTAAAATTAAAAAATATACCAATCTTTTTTAGATTGCACATTATATAGACATTATATATATATATAATTCATATTTGTTAAATTTATATATCCCCCTCCCCTTATCCTCAGGGATGGATAGCAAAAATGCTTTCATTTTAGGAAATAAATGGGAGGTTTTTTATTGGTATTAGCAAAACATTATGATTCACATCTTCAAATCATTCAGAAAAAATTAATTTCCATCATTAGACAGCATTCAAGAAGAAAAATGCAAAACATTATGTGAATATTGCAAAAGACTATGTCAGATACTATTTATGTGGATTTCATCAACATAAATGTTTGTTCAAAATCTATACTTGCCAAAAGTACATTTCACCAAAAAGCAACACTTCGCAAAAACTAACACCAACCGCCTTCTTCTCACAAAACTTCATACTAACTCACTTCACCAACTTCATATCACCAACTAACCATGAACTATTGCTCACACTAGCAGCTGAGCAACTAACCATGAACACTGCTCCCACTAGCAACCAACTCCATGACCTCCTATCACTCTGCCATACACCGTGGCATGCAAAACTGTGGCAAGTGTCATCACATGGGAAAACAACATTTGTATACAATTGCATGCTAGATGACATAAGTGGGCCTGTCCTTTCACGTGCATTTAGCGGATCTCAATCAAAATGTAGAGTTACACAATCCTTCCTAACAGAATGGGTGAAGAGAATGATAAAAAAAAAATGGGCGAGGAGAATAAAAAAGAAAAGTAAAATCCCAAAATAATAATTAAATGTAAATAAAGTAAAACTGGTTAAGAAAAACTAAAAGTGAATGAGTGAACTATCATAGTATGGCTAAGTGATGCTAGGTCATGGAGTTAGTAGGAGATAGGAGTTGAACGGAGAGTGAAATGTGAGGTTAGAGAGATGAGATGTGCTACGAAGGAGGTTGCTGTTAGTTGTAGTGAGGTGTTAGTTTATCTTCGCTTTTTGGTGCAACTTGTTTATTGGCGAGTCTAGAATTTGAATAAACATTTATTTTATGAAGTTTATGTTTGGAATTTCTTATGGAAACTCTTGAGTACAGTTTGTTTAGAAATATTAATTTAATTTAAACTCATTTTGGGACAATCATTTAAGTTCTTGCTTCATCTAATGCTATTACTAAAGGGTGGGTTGTTTTACCTCTGAGTGGCACTTTTTTGCACACCATGGGCTAAATGGCCAGGTCACAAGGACCCCAAAAGCTCAAAGAAGGTTTGGGGAGGGGACCCAATGGAACAGCTGTTGGGAGACAGATGGTAGCCTCCCGTCAAGGCCATCCAGTGTGTTCTTTAACGTGCGCAGGCTGTGGCTCTCCCACACACAAGACCACGGCTTAACATCCCATCCGATGGGCGCAGCCTTTCCAAGCCCATCGGTGTCCCCTATTGACTGTGGGCAGGGCGGAGAGTTTTGCGGAGACAAATCTCAACACTGACCCAGCTGGGATTCGAACCTGGGGACTGCAGATTATGAGCCTGGTGTGCTACCAACTGAGCCACCCCCGCCCCCTATTACTAAAGAACCCTCGTTTAATTTCTTTGCAAGATTAATTGTCTGATGTTCGACTATAAGCTGTCCAGCAAATGTAAATTTTAAGATACTTTGGAGCATTATAGTACCATAGACACCTTACTTTTAACCATAGACACCTTACCCCAAAAAATGCCTATCAATGGACAATACTACACTAACACTGTTTGCCTAAAATGGTTAAGGAGATGAAGGAGCAGCATCCAACAACAGGTATGCCAAGGGTTCTCCTTCACCAAGTTAATGCCAGAGCTCACAAAACCCGGCAAGTTATGGTCTAAATTGATTTTTTTATTTGAATTAAACTTTAATTAAACTTGACAATCCTTTTTGAATTCTTACTTGATAAGTAACACTAGAGAAATACTTAATGAACCCTATTTCAACTTTATTTGGCAAGTTAAAATTACCTGGTGCTCGACAAAGCTATCCGGAATTTCGAATAAATTTGGATCAGACAAAAAGTTCAACTTGAAAAGTTAATAATCTTTGGAGCGTTACAGGATCAGGAGTGATCCCTTAAAAAGAGTCCAAGATTTCTGGGGTGCTGCCATTGCCTACCATGTGAATGGAATAGTATGTATGGAGAGCTGTGAATGAAGTTACCGTTGACAAATGTTTGGCGGGATTGTGATTGGAGTGGTAGAAACCTGTGAGTGAGCGTACTGATGATAGGAGTTATTGGTCCATTTTGTGCCAAATGTTTGGTGTAGTTATAAATAGTAGTCAAATAATGTAAGTAGATTTTAGAACAAGAGTTGTTGTCATCAAAAGCTTGTCTTTTAAATTAATATCTTTCTGTGGAGAGTAATTATGTTCTATTACAAACTGGCACATGCAATACCTATAGTAACATCTATCGCAGGAATTAACTAGCTAATCAGAGTTAATAGAAAGATGACTGACCTACGAATACCAAGAATGCAATCCAGATTCTGGTTTGTATCCTACTCAGATGAAATACTTATTTTTTTGTTAACCTTTGTCTCATGCTCTGCAAGGATATAATATAAATTTAATAAAACTCTATTACACTGTATAAGAATATGTAAGTAAAACAGCAGAAATATGGCACTATGATCCAACATTATTGGTAATAATGGCATTATCAGGATCTGTGGTAAAAAGAGTTTATAAGATGGATGCAAAAATGGCATATTTCAGGTACAGGGTTGGGTTGGGTTGTTTTACCTCTGAGCGGCACTTTTTTGCACACCATGGGCTAAATGACCAGGTCACATGGACCCCGAAGGCTCAGAGAAGGTTGGGGGAGGGGACCCACTGGAACAGCTGTTGGGAGACAGATGGTAGCCTCCCTTCAAGGCCATCCAGCATGTTCTTTAACGTGCACAGGGTAGGGCTCCCCCACACAAAGGGCCACGGATTAACGTCCCATCCGACGGACGGCGGCCTTTCCAAGCTCATCGGTGTCCCCTACTGACAGTGGGCAGGGCGGGGAATTTTGCGGAGATAAATCTCAACACTGACCCAGCTGGGACTCGAACCTGGGAACTACAGATTACGAGCCTGGCGCGCTACCGACTGAGCAGCCCCTGCCCCCTTTCAGGTACAGAGATATCTCCTTAACATAGAATGAACATTTCTATATCTCTATAGAATGAGATTCCTTATAACAGATAACATGATGTAAAGTTTTCAGGTAAAGGTAAATGCCATAACAAGGTGAATTGTTATGTATTTGATGTTTTTTACAGTTCAATGGGTAATTTTGGATGCTTAGATAGCATCAATTAAAAAGGTCAGTAGTTTTGATATTATAAAGTCTTATTGCACAGATCTGTTCTAAGTTGGTGGTCAAAACAACACGCAAGACGAGTTGTTACACGTTGGATGTTCTTTACAATTAAATAGTTAATTATAGTGCACAGATAGCATTACCCAAAAAGGTCAGATCTCTGATATTATAAAGTCTGATTGCACAGAATTGTTTGTGGTGGTCTATTTTATGTGACCAAATTACCTTACCAAGGTCTGCTTACCTGACCTCTTACCTTATCTATTTCATGACTTGCACTACCAATTTTTACAAGACTAGACAAGTGGCTAGTTATTGGAGCTTATACAGGCATCATATAATGTATACGATTATATTTTACATTTCCTTTTTAGTGAAATTATTGTTTAATGTAGTATTTTAAAGTATTTAGTTACAAAAATTTTTATATATTACCATTTTGTTGCTGGATGCATCTGCTCTGCTATGGCCCTAAATTATTTTTATCTATTATTGGATGTCTTTTTGAATGGAACATGAAGAGAAAAATCAATATTTCTTTGATTATGTGATTGGCAATACCATAGGAGTGTGAATCTCATTCTATAGAGATATAGAAATATTCATTCTATGTAAGGAGAGATTTCTGTACCTGAAATATGCCATTTTGGCATCCATCTTGTAAACTCTTGTTACCACATAACATGATATGCCATTACTACCATTAATGTTGGATCATACTGTATTATTTCTGCTACATTTTACTTATATATCTTATACAGTGTTATTGAGTTTTATTAAATTTATAATATTGTTATGAATTTAAACCGATGGAAATTGAGTGTGAGTTCAAAAATAATAATTATTAACAAAAATTCTAAAATAATGTAATTTATACAAAAGTATGAATGAAAACATTTATATAAACTAAATTCCACCAACACAAATCTTCATCAGTATAAAAATAAACCTTCAAATGAACTTAGCAGCTTATCACTATTTCCACAAAGAGTTGTTTCCTCTATAATTCTTACTATCTCCACTCAAAGCATAAAATAAGGCATTTTACAACTCGATAAGTGGCACAATCAAATTTGTGAACAAACCTGTAATCTATCAAGAATAACTTTACCAATTCTTGCAAACAAACTAAAGATAACTATGCATCAAATAATGAACTCTTCCTACAGAAAAGTTGAGATCAGCTCTGCTTGTTTGACTAACATATAACTTCCTCAGCCACATCTTTAAGTGTTCTAAGCATCCTTCTTTTTTTTTTACCAGTGCACTAACAGGAAAAACACTAATAAACTTATTTAACCTCCTGCACACACACCAAATATAAATATTTCTTCTTTAGACCATCATGTACAGACTAAGTCAAACTATGTTTTCCTTCACACTCCAATTCCTCTTAATTACAACTCTCTTATTCTTTGTTGTTGTTTTTTTAAGTTAAATTCGTTTGAAGTGGTTAGTGATGTAATTCTCACATTGTAGTTCATGCGAGCTTCAAGACGATATAGAACATCGTGGTTTCATTGTTGCTTGTTCATCTGTTGTAACAATATGTAACTGTGATTTCGTTATATTATGGTTTATTTGTCAGTATTTTTAATTGAATGAACTAAATGATGAAATAAAATATTAATGCAAGTTATGAAGTTGCAATGATAAATCTTAGAACAATTGCCATAGTAACAAAATTATGAAGAAAAAAAAACTCTACCTTCAATTTCAGCTTTTAAGGAGTTAACACCAGTCTCTGAGCAACAAGAGCATGCAGTACAAGAATTATCTCCAATTGCTTCAGTGGAGGAAGCTGAATCTGCACTGGAATCCAAAGGTCCATTTTGAGCATGCTCAAATTCCAAACTATTTACACTGGATGAATCCGATTCTGATGGTCGAATTTTCAGCTGTGATGGCAGTGGAGTATCAGGGCTGGAAACAGGGGTAGCAGGACTGCTATTAGTTCTATTCCATGTAACACCACCACCAAAACTCAACGAATCAAAACTTCTGTTTCGACACTCTCTATTAAAAAATTAGAAAAAAAAGTTTATAATAAAAGTAAGAAATTTGAAATGATTGAGAAAAATATGGGATTTAGTATATAAATCCAATGCACAAAAGGGCACGAGGGATGCATCTAATTCCTTTAGAAGCTCAGCTAAAAATATGATTTAAAAATTGAAATGAAATTTTGAATATAAAAAAAAATCAATTATAAACTATGATATTTAGTTATGAAGAGTTTTACTTGTTCCTTATATTAATTTGCTTTCCTCCTAATATTTGGCTTCAGTAAATTGCCAGTCTATTATAAAGGAATCATGATAAATTCAGAGTCAACTGCTGTTTGATAAAAAAAAATCTAAAATCTATATAAGTATGATATTGACTAGTGACTCTCTCTCTTATATAAAATTTTTTATTTCATCAAATTATGCATAAAAGCTTGCGTTATTTACCATTGTGGTTGTATTTTCATTATGACCAGTATTTTATCTGTTTTTAAATTTTCTGACTTTTATTCTTCAATCTATTAACTCTTACATTGCCATGACCTATAAAATCAAGTTCACATACCTGTATATATGGCTATGAACCATAAAAATCAGTCTTCAGTACCATAAATAAAAATTTTATTTTTTTTAAAAACATTAAAGTTTTGACTAATTTTATTTATATATATATATGGGTAAAATAGACATTTGAGTCCCTAAAAAAAGCTAATTTTTTCAATTTATTCCTCAACTTGATGCCTCAGAAAATAAAAAGCCCTTTCTCTTGCTCAAACTGTTATTAGCACAACCCAGATGACACCTTTGCATAATTCCTGTTCTATATTTAGAACAGTCCCCCACTAGCTGGCTAACAGCTCCAGAGAGTTAACAGTTATTTTGTAAACACCTGACCATCAATATTCTCAATAAAATGAAGTCAGTTGTCAAGGGATTTTTTTATTGGAGGTTTTCAATAATTTGAACAGAAATACTGCCCTATATGTTTTTGCACCATTTTAGTACATTTTCAATTTGTAAATTATTTTTTAACTATTATCAGATATCTTTTACGAATGGAATACAAAGCGAAAAAACGATATTTCTTTTGCATTTTCTTTTGCTGATGAAATATAGTTTTTAAAGGATAAAACAGGGATGGACAAATACTTTATCACATATAGATATTAATCACAATGGATATTATTATTAGGTTAAACAGGGAAATCTTGAGTTTTTTTCCTAAATTACAATATTCCATTGACTCAGAGTGATTCAGATGAATTCTGACTTTTCTCAGATTCTGAATGGGGATATCAATTTCAACTGCTTCTAGAATTATTTATATTGCTTCTCAAATATATACTGTAATTAGAAAGAATAATTATTTTGAAACTTGACCAAATATTAAATCATTAGGCATATGCAATTAGTAAGTAGCTACTTTAGGAGATACCTGATTAGGACATTATAGCAAAAATATTAATTTTCAAACAATAGTACTTAGTTTATTACTATTTTTAATTAAATTGAAGTAATTTAGTAATTAGCATTCAGAATTTGTAATTTCTAAGTTCTTGCTGTTTTCATAACATTCAACTTTTCTCTAGTAGTCCGTATGGCAAATCAATTGAGAAGGGTTGAGAAGGGTTCGATTTCAAATTTAAGAGGTTAAAATAACTATATTTGACATTTGTTTTGAAACATTTTTATTTAATTTCTTTACAGCTCTTTATCCCTTTTTAGCTATTTATTTTTCAGTTTTTATTTAAATAATCTTGTTTTAAAACAAAATAAATTTTTGTAACCTTAGTTGGTTGGTTGTTTAGGGTTTTATGGTGCATTAGCATCTGAGGCTATAATGCGCCAAACATATGTCCAAATAAAAGATAAAAGTCATAGAACCCTCAACCAAGTATTAAAAATAAACTACAAATAAATACACATATTGTAAAACAATAAAAGGAAATATATTTAACAACAAAGAACAAATGTATAAATATCATATAAAGATAAACATAAAATTACCCAGGTGTAAGCGACCTGGGTTATACATAGAATGTAAAAGATGGTAAAATCAAAGTCGCGTAAAATATCCAGTATATTGTAAAAATTCAAATATAGAGTTAAAACAACAATTTTCTGATAACAGATGTCCGAGTGTAAGGGGCTCGGATGCAAAATTATGAAAATTAAAAAACGTATGTCCTTCAAAGTTAAAACATGTACATTCAATTAAAATATGCTTAATACTTAAAACGGTGTCACAAAACTCGCACTTAGGTACGTCGTCCGCCCGTAGAAGAAACGAATGAGTAAGAAACGAATGACCTAAGTGGAGCCGAGCAAGTACAACTTCCTCCTTGCGATTCCTGCAATAACAAGACTGCCATGGTTTGATGATAGGTTTGATCTCAAAGAGCTTGTTCTTAAGCTGTTCTGACCAAGATCTCTGCCACTGTGCCCGGAGCTTGATGGTAAAACGCTGCTGGAAATCCAGATAGGGAACCGACAACAGAGAGTCGGACAGGGGCGTGGCTGACTTGGCAGCAGCGTCTGCCAAGTCATTGCCCCTAATCCTGACGTGACTGGGCACCCAACAGAAATGGATGGTGGTGGTGGCTGCCAGACGATGTAGTTGCTGGCGGATCTTAGTAAGAACTGAGTGAGGCCGATGCCTTCGCCTGTAGCGAGCTAAGCGAGTCGGTGTAAAGCACACACCGACGATGATGCTTAGTTGCCACGAGGTCCAAGGCGAGGCTGATAGCATGCAACTCTGCAGTGAAGATGGTACACTGCAGTGGGATCTGGTCTGCAATGATTACATCACAGCAGATCATGGCCGATCCCACTGATGTGCCGGACTTCGAGCCATCTGTGAAGACAGGCCAGAAGTCCGGGCACTCAGCACGATGGCTGGCAAAGAGTTGCCGGTACACACTGTGGGGTGTAAAGGCCTTCCCCATCCTGCACAGGGAAAAATCGCAGGAAGGGGAAACAGTGAGCCAAAGTGGAAGTGGCTCAGCTGTCGACTGTGAGATGCTATCGAGACTGATGTTAATATCTCGCAGGTAACCTCGGACATGCAAACCAAAAGGACGAATGGCAGTCGGCCGATTTGTGTAAAGCATTTCCCACTTCCGACTGAAAACGCAGTCCCAAGTGGGATGGCCTGGCAGGGATCACAATTTAGATGCATATTGTAGGGACAACTGCTGACGGCGAAGAGATAAAGATGGTTCATCGGTCTCAATGTAAAGACTCTGGACCGGTGAAGTGCAGAAGGCTCCCGTGCAAACACGGAGGGCCTGGTGATGGAGGGGGTCCAGCACCTTCACCACCGAATCCCGGGAGGAGTCGTACACCTGGGATCCATAGTCCAGTTTCGATCGGACAAGTGCACGGTAGAGGCGGAGCAAAGAATATCGGTCCGCCTCCCAAGAAAGGGAGGAGAGGACCTTGACAATGTTCAATGTCCGCGTGCACTTGGACCTGAGATGACGTATGTGTGGTAAAAAGGTCAATTTCCAATGGAATATGAGACGGAGGAACTTGGTCTCCGCCACAACTGGAATGATGTTACCCCTGCGCTGCAGCTCGGGATCCAGGTGAAGATTACGCTTGTGGCAAAAGTGCACACATGCGGTCTTCTGTGGGGAGAACCGAAACCCATTTGCCGTCGCCCAAACTGAAAGATTGTTCAGGGCAATTTGCAGTTGTCTTTCAATGACCCTCATGCTGGACGAAGAGCAAAAGATGCTAAAGTCATCAACATAGAGGGCACTGCTTACTGATGGAGGAAGTTGTCTATTAATGAAATTAATCTTGACAGCGAAAAGCGTAACACTCAGCACGCAGCTTTGTGGCACCCCCTGTTCTTGGGGATACGACCACGACAGAGTGTTACCGACACGGATATGAAAAGAACGTGTCGATAAGAAGTTGGAGATGAAGATCGGCATGTGACCTCTCAAGCCGAAACTGTGGAGGTCACAAAGAATGCCAAATCTCCAAGCTGTGTCATAAGCTTTTTCGATGTCGAAGAAAATTGACACCAGGTGCTCTCTATGTAAAAATGAGTTTCTGATAGCCAATTCGAGGTGTATCAGATGGTCAAGAGTTGACCGTTGCCTGCGAAAGCCACACTGGGTGTTGGAAAGAAGGTTGTGGTATTCTAAATACCAGATGAGTCTGGCATTTACCATTCTTTCCAACACCTTGCACACGCAGCTCGTCATTGCGATGGAACAATAATTGGAAGGAATCTTGGGATCTTTGCCTGGCTTGGGGAAGGCTAAAAAAAAACTATTGACATATCATCATCATCATCCTCAAGCAGCCATGGGCTACAGAGGTCCAACCAGACCGTGCAATTTAGTTCTCCAAGCAAGTCTGTCCTGAGCTACATCTACTGCATCTAGCCACTGCACACCAATTCTAACAAGGTCCTGTTTGCCATTGTCTGCCCACCGTATCCTTTGTCTCCCCTTCTTTCTGAGGCCTTTAGGCATACTGTTCATAACCCTATTCACCAATCTATAATTATTCATACGGACAACATGGCCAAACCAACGGAGTCTCTCTCTGCACAATATGCTGCTTAAAGGAGGTTGCAAACTCCTTTGCCTAACCTCATCATTAGTTACAAAGTTGAACCACCTAATGCCCAAGATACTGCATAAGCATCTGGAATCAAAAGCATCTAGTTTCCTGTTATCTTGTTTACAAAGTGTCCAAGTTTCACTACCATAACTAACCCTAGAAAGAACCAAACTATTATACAGCCTAATTTTAGTCTTTAGGTGTATACGCCTATTTCTCCACACTCTCCATAGATTCCTAAAAGTCCCGGCAGCAATCCCTATTCGTTTGTTAATCTCATGCCGCACATCACCAGCATCTGTTTCATAGCTCCCAAGATAATTAAACTGTGACACCTCCTCAAGACTGTAACCATTCAGATTAACTGAATCACAGCCTACCTGACCAATTTTCATCACTTTACTTTTCTCTCTATTTATAACCAAACCTACTCTACTACCAGTTTCATCAACAGCTCGAATGAAAGAGTTCATCTCATCAACATCATTTGCCAAAAGGGCTAAATCATCAGCATAATCTAAATCAGAAATTTTTGTATCTCCAGCCCATTTTAGGCCAAAATCTTTCCCTTGAAGTGAATTTCGCATAACATAATCAATAACCAAGCTAAAGAGAAAAGGAGACAAAATGCACCCTTGTCGAACACTAGAAGTAATGCTAAACCAATTGCTACAAGACTTACCAACTCTCACACATGACTCAGTGTTATTATAGAGAGCTTTCATTATGTTAACTAACTTGTTAACTAACTTGTCTGGTATACCATATGATCTCACAATCAACCACAAATTATGACGATCAACAGAGTCGAAAGTCTTTTTGAAATCAACAGAGCTAGCAACCAAAGGTTTCTGAAATTCTAAACATTTCTCAAGAATCTGCCTAAGCGAAAATATCTGATCTACACGTTCCCTACCACTTGTGAATCCACATTGTTCATCACGCAATTGCCTGTCAACCAGATTCTTAATTCTATTAAGCACAATCACGCAAAGAACTTTACCTGGAACAGAGAGTAGGCTGATACCCCTATAGTTATCACAAGAACAGCGATCACCTTTTTTGAAAATAGGGATAATAATAGCTCTGGTAAAATCCTTAGGAACAATGCCTTTATCATAAAAGATATTCAAAACTTCAGTCATCCAAGTAGTAACAGAAACATTCCAAGGTCTAAGCATTTCTGTAGTAATTTTATCTACACCTGGGGTTTTATGAAGTTTAAGTTTAGAAATCGCCAAAATAACTTTAGATTGTGTTATAGGGCAACATTAAAGTCACCAATGCATCTATCCTCACTGCAAACAATGGGAATAGAACTAATCACATTGTTTAGATTATCACTGAAATGCTCAGCCCACCTAGCCATGACAGAATTCTCACCTTACTTGTTTATCCTTCAATCCCTATATACCTGTTCGTTTTCTACCACACAAAACATTAACTATCTGGTACAGCTCTCTGCTGTTGTGCTGTCTAACTGCTTCCTCGGCTTTGTTAGCCAAACCATCAAGCCAAAGATTCTTAGCAGCAGCAAACTGATCTTTTACACGTTTATTAAGTTCTCTGTAATGCTTTCTATTAGGACTAGTAGGGTATTGATTACGGACATTCCTGCAGTTCTTTCTTTCCGAAATAACTCAAGTGCCTTATCACTCAGATAATTCTGCTCTTCTGCTCCTTTTTTCCTAAAAGAGTGCTGTTAGTTTCCAGAAAAGCCTGTTTAAAATTATCCCATTCTTCCTCAACTTCAGTAGTAAGCATACCATGACTGTCATAATGAAAAAGTAACCTTTCATGGTAAGGTTTAGCTATAACTGGGTCTTTCAGAGCTTTATTAAAAGCAAATTTTTTAACCCTAGCACAACACTTTTTAAGTTGCAAGACACTTTTAACAAGGTAATGGTCAGATCCAATTTCAGCTCCCCTAATAGAACTAGCCCTTTGCTGTTAATTAATATATAATGAATCATATTCTTATCCAGCCCATCGGGTGAAACCCATGTGTACTTATGTATGTCGCGGTGTTTGTAATAAGTGTTAGTTATTCTGAATCCATTGAGTTTACTTACCTGTAGGAGACGTTTCTCATTGCCATTGCAGCTATCAATACCAAAAGGGTCTATTACACCTCCCCAAAGGTCTGTGTCAGTACCAACTTTGGCATTGAAGTCATCTAGAACAAGGGTAATATCTCCTTTCTTGACAGAATTCAAAATATCCTGAAGTTGTCCATAAAACCTATCCTTCTCATCCTCATCAGCATTCTCAGTGGGGGCATAACAGCAGATAACATTCAAGTCTTTAACACTTGTTTGAAATTTTGCTGTAAGAAACCTTTCATTAATGCACTCATATCCTAGAAGAGCATCGCTAGCGTGTCTGCTGAGGAGCAGACCCACGCCTTGGTGATGCTTATTGTCGTCCCTCCCTGAAAAGAGAAATTTAAGATTATTTTTAAGAATCTGACCTTTATCTGTCCATCTGGTCTCTTTCAAGCCAAAAATATCTAAATTATAATGGTGGAATTCTTGTGTGAGGACATCAAGAGAAAAAGCTCTGTGTAGAGTCCTCACATTCCAACTACCTATGGAGAGAAAATAGTTAGTGGGATGTTTAAAGAAATATGTTTATTGAGAGAGGGAATGGCGACAATATCAAACAGCCCCCTAATCGCAGACATGGGGCAAAGACCCGTTCCCCCACCATTAAAGGCTGAAGCCATCTACACTGGAAGACTTCCTCCAATGTAGAATTTGACGATGCCAATAGAAGCAAAGAGTTCAGGTGCCTGCGATGACCTCTGCTCAGGATTATCCACCAGCTGATAAACATATCCTGTGAATCTATTCACTTGGAGCTGTCAACCCACAAACAAACAGAAAACACAGCGGAAGATTTTCCCTCCACAGAAGCCCACCAGTGCAGCAAAATCAGGATCCATAATCAAGCTCAGAGCCATATATCTGTCCAGTCCAGTAGGTTTATATGGTCAGCACCAGGACCCTGTGTGGTTGACCACTCCTCAGCAGGGTAGAAAAAAAAGAAAAGTAGCCATAGTTGTCCAGATCAGTAGGCCACGCTAATCTGGCAGCCCTCCCCTTCCGTTCACTTCCACAAGAGAGTATCAATGGCAGTGAAAGTGCAGATTGGGGAATGAAAGTAGGTGCTGAACTGGCATTCAACAGGGAGAATGATAGGTCAGGAGCCATGCTCCAGGACCCCATCACTTCCATTGAAGTCCCCCAAGATGGGGAAGGGGGTCAACAGCTGTGAAACGAAGTCATCAAGGTCTTTCCAGAAGATACTTCCAGGTAAATGGAGAGACAGTCAATGATAAGCCCACAAAATGGTGATGGCTACAGCCTCCAAGCTGATGGTAAAAGGTATGACCTGGAATGGAGAATGGTGGCTCATAAGGATGGCAACACTCCCATGAGGTGGTCCTGGTAAATGAGAGATAAGTGCCGGATAGTGGGATCATTGGCTATCTGGAAATGTCTCCTCACACACAGATGGGCTTGTGTGCTTCCAGGAGGGCCTTGTATTTGTCAAACCCCACATTACTTTTGGTCAAAACTGCTGAATAGACAGAGTTGTGTGGGCTGATGCTCCACCCAGTACTGTGCACACCATTTTCCTGAATGTTTCAACCTGAATGTTTTTTTTTTTGAGGGAGAATGTGAAACTCACACTCTCCCTCAAATACTTCAGGACTTTTAGGTAGTAATGTTGATTCACTGTCTGGTCTATAGGAACAAACTCCTTGTGCATGATTCCCTCCACATCAAAGAAACAAATCAGTACATTCTTCACAGTTCTCTTCACCTGCCTTGTTTTCTTTGGCCACAGTGAAGGAGGACTCTTCCACTGGGATGATGCTTCGTTTCTGGGTCATACCCACTGAACCCAGCCTTCAACACAAGTTATGATTTTAGAAAGGAAGTTTAGATCCTTTTTGACTTACTCCTAAGGTCCTTGTACAAAGTGAGCCAATGTTGTTTTTGATCCTGAATCAGCAGTTGATACACAAATTTGGCAGTAATCCATTTCATGTTGATTTCCTGCATTAAGATCCATTTTCATGATCTGTATGTTAGACCAATAATTACACAGATGTCATTAATTGTTTGACAACAGCCTTGTGGATGGCTTTATGTACTTATCCACATTCTTGTCTTTTCAGCTTGTTGAGGGCAAGCTAGAACATTAGAAATCTTCCACTGACATTTGCCCACATTTAAAACACGAGAATTACTCAAAAGTCTGAGTTTGACCCTTGGTGTCATCATCGAATGCTTTTTTTTGTATGCATTGAATTTTTGTTTAAGCTTTTCATAAAGTGTCACAAACACACTAAAATGCTAGTAATGAAGGCGTGGTTCCAACTGCCAATGTGAAACTTGCCAGACTGCTTGACAAAGGAGTAGGCTTGCGATATCTAGCAGCAGAAATAAAAACTACACTAGATGGTGCTACAGAGGAACTTGTAGGTCATTGGTCCATACTCCACCTTCCTCCAAAACTGATAAATGCTTAAAAGAGTATCTATTTAAACATCACTGTAGTTTCCCACATCTTATTTCTTTTGCTACTTTTTTACCTATCATCCTACTGCTTTTTACTCATCATTTGTAAGTGTGTGGATTTGTCGAAACTGTTGTTCCACTATACCTTTCAAATGCAAAAGACAAACTTAATGATATATATGTCAGTTGAAAGCTTGTGACACGAGGTGTGTCATAACTATAAAAAAATTATGCCTATGTTTTCTTCCTCTTTAAAAAAGAGGAAATATGAAAATGATTGTCCCACTATATTCAGAACTTCAGGGCTGAAAGTAACTAGCTATGCATTAAATGAAAGCTTGTGACATGGTGAATGTTAGAAGTTAAAAACAATTCCCCTTATTTCGCCCAAAGAAGGGGAAAATATGTTACAGATTGTAGTACTGTATCTTTTGAACGCAATGGATGAAGGTAACAAGTTGTATATCAAATGAAAGCTTGTGACATGGAGAGTGTTGTGAACGATAAAAATTTACCCCCTTGCTCCCCCCCAAAAAAATGGGAAATGTGAACATAATTTTTCTACTATATCATCCGAATGTTAGGACTTACAATTACGAGGTACCAAATGAGAGCTCATATGACGACTGCTGCAGACTACTTCGAATATGCCACTAATCATTTTCCACTCTCTCAAAAAAAGGGAAAAATATTTTGCAGGGATTGGCCTTAACAAGTAATATCTCAAATCAAAGCTTGTGATATCTCCAATGTCATGGGCTACCTCAAACACATCTCTTCCCACAAAAAAGGAGGATGAGAAATGGGTCAATCAAATGAAAGTTTCTAAAAATAAATGTTTTTAGTGAAAAATATATATGAATAAAAAAATACTTATTTTCTTATATATGCTTTAAAAAGTAGAAAATGAAACTAAAGCATATTGATGGTGCAATCAGTTACTGAATTTCTATTCACTTCAAAGGAAGATAGGGTACCAATTTATCTACTTTTGTTTTTGAGAAAATATGGATTTACGTAAGTATGAAATAAATACAATGAAAAGGGAAAAACTATCAATGCAAAATTTATGAACTGTGCAGTATATTCTATAGTAAAACAGTAAAAATGTAAACGTTTATTATTATTATTATAAACTTCACTCACCAATGGGAATGCCTAAACCATAGTTTGTTGATGATACAAAACACAAAACATGTATATGTTAGCCACATTAGATCACAGTAGTCATTCATGTGATTGTGGTTCACTTTACACTATATTATGAAGTCTGATGTAAAAGTGTTACTTTGCATGGCTTGTCCTGGATATAGGATTCTTGATTGTGTACAATCATATTTTTCTGTGTTGGGCAAATAAGTGATATTTATTTTAAGTGCATCTAATCAAATTTGTGATCGATAATAACTTCTTTTATTTACTTTTTGTTTCTGAATAATGCAGACAAGTTGTCAATCCAGCTTCTGAACAAGCATGAAAATATTTTAGTGTTCTTCTGCCCAGCCCTTGAATTTTTACTATTAATATATTGCTAGAAAAGTTTGATTTTTTTTTTTTGGTATGACTCTTTGCTTTTTCTTCCTATATGTTATTTGCTCCACAAGACAGAAACAAATCCTAGAAGCCCCTTCTAGCTGGTACAGGCCATTACATACAAGGATATGCTCCACTATGACCAAAATCAAGTTTGCTAGCCTCTATCTCAGAACTAACACAATAAACAGGTATGTATACTGGAATAGTAGTAACAAAAGTAGTAAACAGAAAAAGTAGTTTAGCCACTAAACATTAATAATGTTGGTTTCAGTGACTATTTTGATAAAGGAACTAAAAAATTTATTTTTGTTACAACTTAGCAGTAGTAGAAATTCAGGTTCTTGTCAATGGATGTTGCTGCTAGATGGTACAGTAGAAAGCAAGACTGAGGAATTAATGGATTTGCACACCCACTTGTTTAGAAGTTTTGATAGTATGAGCCCATATATTGTGTTTAGAAGCTATTTTGTGGCTGCTAACTATTTTATGCTGAGTTTGTAATTCTTTTTGTGAAACTGAATATATTTTTTCCTATTTGACTAGCCTTTCACCAGAAATCAAAATTTGATGCAATTGCAAGTGACAATGATAGAGATACAACATTTGCAGTTTTTATGGCACCAAAAGAGATTGGTAAAATTTTGCTTATGTAGAATCAAGTTGTGAAGCTTTGGTTACTTCATTTTCATTTTCCATACTTTTTTTAGTACAAAATCAAGTCCCACAAAGTTAAAAAGCTTGTTGGCAGGAATCCAAATACAGTATACAATAAACAGTTATATTAGTGTTATTAAACAGTTATAATATGTGTCTATCTGTTAAGCAAGTTTTGAAAGAGAAATTGTATTTTTATGATATCAATGTTGGTGAAATAGCACAAACAGTTGTTGCAAAAGTAGAAGAAGTTGCTGTATGCAACTGCTTCCCATGTCTCACAATCATATAAACAAACACTCCTTATTTATAACCAACAATATAAAAATGAAAAACATTTTTTTCTTCATAATAAGATTCAAAGAGATATTTGCCCATAAAAAGGTAATGGCATTTCAAAGCAATGCAAAAACGAAACTATGGGATACTTTATCATGTAAATGTACTGATATCCACTGTAGTCACTGCCTTATATTTTTTATTCTGATGGGAAGCAACATGGCATTTCTGCCTTTAACATATTTTTTCTATTCTGCCACTATCAGGATCACATGATTACTTTTTCTATTACTGCCTAACACATAAGTAGGCAAAAACTGTTCTTAACACTGTCATACACAAGCAATTTTTGACCATTCATCTCTCTGATGCCCCAAACATTGGACATATTTTAATTCTGGTTTTCACTCATGTCTGCACTGATTTATGAATTACAAGGATAGCCTAAGAAAAGAGGAAAATTTATTTAGTATTTGATTTGCAACAACAAAAAAAGGACAACTCAGCTCAAAATTATAACCATTTACATAAGAGTTTAAAATACAGAACACAGACTGCCATAACTCTCAAATAAGTGGCTATGTGATTCCAGGAATTTCTGTCTCACTTCTCTTTCTGCTGTGCCATCTGGCAACATCAAATGAAAGGTTCTGAATTGCTACCAGTGCTAAATTACTACAGAACTAACCACAGAACTCAGATTTGTTTTCCTAAAAACTGAAACTAGTCTTAACTGCAGAGTGATTAGGACTACTGTTTAGCAGGCATGCCTTTTTAGTCTGTTGGCTATGAGGCAGTGGTCAGAAAACTTGATTTCAGCCTTAGTGGAACAGATCTTTTTGTTCTATATAAGAAGGCTTGCACAAGGTAGGTGTAAATTTTAGGATCCTTTTTCTTTTATCCTATATGTAGCAAATAAAAAAGCAAAGAGTTGCATTAAGAGAGCCAAAAATGTAAAGTTTTCTAATGATGTGCTAATGGTGAAAATTCAAGGACCAGGTAAAAATCCCAAGTCATATTTTATTTAAAAACATTTTACACGTTTGTTCAGGAGCTGGATTGGAAACATTTCTGCATTACTGGGAAATAAAAGAAACTTTTTTTTTCTACTCTACCCTATTGTCAGAAACAGTGCTGTTACTTGCAAATTGACGCTAAGGTGACATGAGGTGCTAATTACTTGCAAGTTTATATAGCTCATTTAAAAAAATTGAAGCTTCAGTGGTTAAATTCAGCTGAACTGCTGTGTTTAAGTATTTTTTCTATTAAAGACAGAAAAAACACTGCAAAGTTTTGAAAAATGAGAAACATTTATGGATTACTATTGAAACAACACATTTATGTTTTAGCTAATTTTGTAGTTGTATGATATGAAGATGCTATGAATGAATATATATTATGAATGATATGAAGATCATTCAAAAATCTCCTGTTTCACATCAATAGGAAAGAGTTCTTTAAATTTATTGCCTATTTTTATTATCTGCAACAACGCTATAATACCTCCATGGTCCTCACATATTAACTAGTTCTAATTAAACATGCTACATATATAAAAAAAAAGTGATTTCTTTTTCTTGCATTGATTTTATTAATTTATTGCCACCAAAGATCTTGCTTCGAATTTTTAAGTACTTTGAGAGTTCTTCAGCTGCTCTTTTTCTTTTCATTTTATATTACGTTTCATTTAAATTTTTTACTGCAATGCCTTTTTTTTTCATATCACATTTGCATTTCTTTCTGATCGATTCTTTCATTTTTGCAACATTTAACTTCGTTATTCCACCTTTTGCTTGCAGTGCATCATAGATCATTTTTTGAGAAATTCACCATGCACATTTTCAGTTGGACCCTCCAGGTTTCAGTTTCCAGAAAATTCTTTACCACCAAACAAAAAGCATGAATTCCTGAAATAATGAGCTGAAAAAAAAAATTTTTTTTTTTTAACTCAGAAAGTGTCACAAATTTCAATTTACTCCCTTTTGCTGCTGTATGCTTCTGGCCCTGAAATAAGATTGAACTAACCTTAGCTTTAATGGAGCTAAAACAACTTATGGCCCTCCTGGTTTTAAGTTCTGTCCTGTATTTGAACTAAGATGTGCAGGCCCTCTTACCATTTTGTACCTCAGGAGTGATATCTCCGAGATTTATGAAATTTATTTCAAACTATCTGTATTTATCCTGCATTGCAGTCTTGTTCAAACAGTTTTATCTTCTTTAACAATTCTTTAGTTCCACACATAATAAATGTACTTTGGTGATATCTACACTAATTATTAAGTTTACAAAGTGAGATAATGGATTGAATTCAATGTGGCACAGATTTCTTAAGTGTTTGGAAAGCATCTGGTGTGACATGAAGCCATTCCTGTTGGATTGCAGCATATAGTTCCTTCAGGATTGAGGACAGTGGTGTGCATGCCCATAGACCATGTTTCACTATATCCTACAAAATCTCAATGGCATTTAGATTAGGTTACTAGCGTGATTAATCAGGATGACTGAAATCTCCATGTTTCTGATAGCACTCACAGACATATTTCATGATAGACTGTTGCATCAGTAACATTCTAAAATAGCAGTTCCCGCAATCAGAGAAGAAATGCATATTTAAGCAATACATGACTGGATATGCTGCTTAAATAATCTGCAGCATTTTGTTGACCCTTCTGACATATTAATGGACTCAATCTACATGAACATTCTCCACATCATAACTTTCCCTCCTGCAGCTTGTACACTAGATGCGACTCATGAGGGGTCCAATTCCTCATGTAGTTGGCACCACTCTTCACTGCTGCTATCTTTACAGAAGAGTGTATATCACATTCAACTGATCTTTTAATCTGTTCTAAAGTTTATAATTTTTGCCTGAACAAAGTGAAAAAATAGTTGTTCCTCCAGATTCATTCCAGTTTTTCAGGCT
>JAWZYU010000031.1:44786660-44952660 GCA_038380435.1 Ryuthela nishihirai
GTTTGAGAATGAGACTTGAGAGTAAGGTTTCCTAATTACTAAAATATTCCACCTAACAGGAAAGGTTAAAATAATATTCTAGATGAAATAAGATTTTATAGTTTTTTTTTAATCTACTTTCAGTGTCGCATATAAATTATAAGGTTAAAATAGAATTATAAAAAAAAAACTATTTTGAATTTCAAAGCAGGTAGAGATGTTTGAGACTGCGTATAAGACGGACGGATTTTCGGGAGGCAAAAATGTACTTTGGAAAATTTGGAAACAGCAGGAACGTACCCTGAGGGATCCGGACCCCCATGGTACGTCCCTGCTGTAAGTCATGTAACTATCAGAAATATCAATACTCACAAAAGAAGTAATTATTTGAACAGTTTCAGGATATGAAATAAATTAGAAGAAATCGCAATTATATCCCCCCCCCCCTATCATAGTAATTGATAACTCTGGGATCTCTCATGTCACTTGCAATACAAAAAAAGGACACCAATTATTTTTAGTTTTTTTCCTATCTTCCCATAATTTTCTTCTTCTAGATATCACTAATATGAAAATTTATCATGAAACAAAACAGCGATTACCAGCTTTCACTTTGCCATCCAGTTATTTAAATTAGTCCAAAATTATTATACGATTAATGTTAGATCCCACAAGTTAAAGTAACTTTACTTTTGTGATTCTGATATTAGTATTATATATATAATAAGTTACGTCCCTCAGCAAACCACGTTTTTTCGGTAATTTCCGGTGGTTTTACGTAACTGTTCACTATGAAGTTTAGAGCGGGGGTGCTCAGTCGGTAGCGCGCCAGGCTCGTAATCTGTAGTTCCCAGGTTGGAGTCCCAGCTGGGTCAGCGTTGAGATTTATTTCTGGAAATTTTCCCGCTCTGTCCACGGTCAGTAGGGGAAACCGATGGACTTGGAAAGGCCGCCGTCCGTCGTACGGGACGTTAAGCCGTGGCCCCGTGCTGTATGGCCTTGACGGGAGGTTACCATCTGTCTCTCAACAGCTGTTCCAGTGGGTACCCTCCCCGAACCTTCTCTGAGCCTTCGGGGTCTATGTGACCTGGCCATTTAGCCCATGGTGTTGCAAAAAAGTGCCGCTCAGAGGTAAAACAACCTAACTATGAAGTTTAATTCTTAGTGGATCTAAAAATTGGTTTGGTTTTAAATTCGAAGTTTTATGGTCAACTATAAATTTGTTCTACATATTTACTATGATAGTATCAATAAGTAATCCAGCACACGGAAGATTGTAAACAATAAATGTAAGGATTTTTTTTTATATTCCATTAAAAAAGCAAGATTTATTCCGATGATTTTAACTATGTGCAAAATTAAAAAAGTCTGTGCATATTTACAGCACTTGGTGGTCTAAGTTTATGGACCAACTTCAAATTCTATTCATCATGGATAAAAAACGTTAGCTTCGCTTTTTGGGCCACTTGCAAAATTTGCAAGTTGATTCATTTGCATTTTCCTGAATTCTCCTCGTTATAGTTAATCATCGTACTCAACTTCAAATCAATATCCAACATATAGGAGACATTGCAACATGTACAATGAAGAATTTTTTTCCTTTGAAGGTAAGGATCCACCAGGTTTCTCATTGATTCCTTTCATCATAAGGAACCTTTTAAATTCCATGCAGTATAAGAGATGCATTATCTAGCATACCTTGCAAGTCGAGCCTTTCTTTTCTCTTCCATGGATTTATGGAACTCATTTTAGTTATTGCATCTTCTTTATATCTAGGGATCATGTGATTCGCATCATCCTACATACGCGCAAATAAGATCAACGGTCTTATTTTAAAGATGGTGACCAATAAATGTTTCTTGTCAAATTTATATTATTGTACAGTCGCTCAAAAAAGTATCCGAACACTATGGCTGATTACAGAATTCAGAAAAAATATCTGGCAACGATTTTTTTAGAAATTAGTGATCTGGCAACCTTCGTGTCGTGACAGCTTCAACTATAAATGAACTGAATGGACGCAGAGGAAGTTTTTAAGTTTCTTTTGCGTTTATTAAGTTAGACATACTGAATAAATTATGGGATGAACTGGAATATCATGGATCTGGCAACCTTCGTGTCACCACACGAAGGTTGCCAGATCACTAATTTCTAAAAAAATCGTTGCCAGATATTTTTTCTGAATTCTGTAATCAACCATAGTGTTCGAATACTTTTTTGCGCGACTGTACCACAGGAAGAATAGTTTGGTCTCTGTAGGTGACACCATTTAAACTACTATAGATAAAAACAAGATTCGTTTGGGAGCTTCCACATATCCTCTTCGCAGCATCACAGAATCCATACCTTGTGGCTGCAACTCCTAGATGATGCATCTATATATGTTCGAGACACTTCTCCATTCACGTGTACGCCACGTGTACACCCTCCAGCGACAAACACAACTTGGACTATCACTATACACTGTTTGCTTGTTTTTTGTATTCTTACTAAATATCCCTACACACTTTTGAGTATATAATATAAGCACTCAATTGAGATCAGTTGTAAGGTACTGAATCGGTAGCGATTAGTTGCAGCAGAGGTAGTGATTTGATAAGTACTTAGAGCAATCAGTTGGTAGCGATTTAATGTGAGAGTACACACAATCGGAAGAACTCAGACTGTTACTTTCAACACCGCTGACACTTGCAACTTAATTTTATCAAATTGCAATTGCCTTCTACTCAGCGAGTACTTTTCTTTGATAATCCAAATTCAATTAATGTTTTATATTTCTCCATTTCCACTATTTTGAGAAAACAGAAACAGAAGAATCTAGTCCCGGATCTCTAAAAAAATTACAGTGGAAGGAACTGAAATCTGGATCGAACCAGAATGACGTTCTGGTATAAAAAAAATTCCATCCTTTTTAGCTGTCTTGAAACATTCTTGTAAAATATATACTTATATATGTTTAATATTTTTTCACCTCCTTTTCCGTTGTTAGTATTAAAAAAGGGAGGGTTGGCAATTATGGCTCCTTGGTTAAATATGGCAACCATGAGTGATCATAACCACTCTATATTCCAGTTCATCCCATAATTTATTCAGTATGTCTAACTTAATAAACGCAAAAGAAACTTAAAAACTTCCTCTGCGTCCATTCAGTTCATTTATAGTTGAAGCTAACACACCACCGTTACCATCGATAGAAAATGAGCTGAAGGAACGCATATGCAGAATCGTTTCGTCTATTGAGGTGAACACAGTGAATGAATGTGTATAATGAATTGCAATATAGAGTGGTTATACGTAAAGTGACCCATGGTAATCATATTGAATATTTGTAATCTTTTTACAAATGTAAAAGATTTCCATAACTGTAGTTTTTGTGTAATTAAATGTTTAAAATCGTTCTATTCATTGAGGCGGGGATTGACCCAGTATTTAGAGCTCCACACTCGTAATCTGCAGTTTCCAGATTCGAGTCCCCCCCCCCCCCGTGCTTATCTCCGCCCTGCCCTCGGTCAGTAGGGGACACCGATGGGCTTGGAAAGGCCGCCATCCGTCGGATCGGATGTTGAGTCATACCCTGTTCACGTTAAAGAACAGCTGGATGACCTTGACGGGATGTTACTATCTGTCTCCTAACTATCCAGTGGATCTCTTCCCCCAAACCTTCTCTGAGCCTTCCGGTCCTTGTGACCTGGCCTTTTAACCCACTGTGTGCAAAAAAAGTGCCGCTCAGAAGTAAAACAGCCCAATAACCGAACCTGTGCCAGCGTTGAGTTTTATCTCCGCTGCTAAACCCCCAACCTGCCGTTGGTCAGTAGGGGACATCGAAGGGCTTGGTGAAGGCCGCCGTCCGTCGGATGGGACGTAAAGCTGCACGTATTAAAGAACCCGCTGGATGGACTTGACGGGAGGCTACCGCTTGTCTCCTAAGAGCTGTCCAAGTGGTCCCCTTCCCCCAATCTTCTCTGATCCCTCATGGTCTCCTTCACACAACTTTGTCTGAGTCCTCGGGGTCCCTGTGACTTGTCCATTTAGCCCATTGTGTTCAAAAAAAATGCTGCTCAGAGGTAAAACAATCCAAAGTTATATTCATTTGTAACCATCCGGTACATTGCCATCTACTCCAGGATGCTGTTTGGAAGCAGAGAAAACACTGTCTTCAAGTGACAGAGATATTTCAGTTGTGTACTGATTGCAGTTAGAATAGTTTATATCATTAAATAGAGAGGAAATCTTGATTGGCGGCCGGTAACTCAGTGGTCATAACACCTGACATGTTCTCAGGAGTCGTGGATTCGTATCCCACCTGGCTCTAGTAGTTTTTTCGCCTAAATTTGATATCAATGTTAATAGTAATTTCGTACCTTTCAACTGTAGAAACATCGTGAAATTTAGGAATAATTTCTTCAATATACGTCAGCAGGTAATCTGTGAATTTATTATTGATTAAATCGAGAAATTTATTAACATTACAATCATATCAACTGTGTGACTTTAATCACAATCATATCAACTGTGTGACTTTAATCACAATCATATCAACTGTGTGACTTTAATCACAATCATATCAACTGTGTGACTTTAATCACAATCATATCAACTGTGTGACTTTAATCACAATCATATCAACTGTGTGACTTTAATCACAATCATATCAACTGTGTGACTTTAATCACAATCATATCAACTGTGTGACTTTAATCACAATCATATCAACTGTGTGACTTTAATCACAATCTTATCAACTGTGTGACTTTAATCACAATCGTATCAACTGCGTGACTTTATTCACAATCATATCATCTGTGTGGCTTTAATCACAATCATATCAACTGTGTGACTTTAATCACAATCATATCAACTGCGTGACTTTAATCACAATCGTATCAACTGCGTGACTTTAATCACAATCGTATCAACTGCGTGACTTTAATCACAATCATATCATCTGTGTGGCTTTAATCACAATCATATCAACTGTGTGACTTTAATCACAATCATATCAACTGTGTGACTTTAATCACAATCATATCAACTGCGTGACTTTAATCACAATCATATCAACTGCGTGACTTTAATCACAATCATATCAACTGCGTGACTTTAATCACAATCATATCAACTGTGTGACTTTAATCACAATCATATCAACTGCGTGACTTTAATCACAATCATATCAACTGCGTGACTTTAATCACAATCATATCAACTGTGTGACTTTAATCACAATCATATCAACTGCGTGACTTTAATCACAATCATATCAACTGCGTGACTTTAATCACAATCATATCAACTGTGTGACTTTAATCACAATCATATCAACTGTGTGACTTTAATCACAATCATATCAACTGTGTGACTTTAATCACAATCATATCAACTGTGTGACTTTAATCACAATCATATCAACTGTGCGACTTTAATCACAATCATATCAACGGTGTGACTTTAATCACAATCATATCAACTGTGTGAGAATTATTCGATCTATGGGAAACGAAATTCTATAGGCCTCCACCTGGATACTTTCAAGTGGGATCCTGTGGACGTTCTAAGGTTTGGAGACCATTCCTAAAAGGTGAAAGGATTCGATTTCAAAAACCTAATTTCTATTAGTTTCACGTTCTCGTCAACTTAAAAAGAGGTGATATGGTGAAGTGGTTTTTCAATGTCAGGCAATTCGTTAGGTTCGAAGTTAGTGGTTAAAAGTTTTCTATCTTATAATTAGTATTATCTTAGGAAATTATTCTAAGGGTTTTTTTTTTTTGCATTTTATTCGTCGAATTTAGAACGTCGTCACTTTAGAACACCGATTAAATCAAAATCATAATCTTCAGCCCAGTCAGCATTTTCTAGTCTTTCGTTGCTTTTCTCCTAAATAATCGCATTTTGATATCAGCTCACGAATTTATGTTTCATTACACTGCATTAACTTAGGCTTAATACAATACAATTAGTTAAAAGGAATAAGGATTCCTATAAAATATCCCTATTTTTTTAAAAAAAACTGGAACTTAAATTTCGGAACAAATGAACTCTGCTATTAAAGCTTATAAGTACAAATATTTTAACATTTTTGTTTTAAAAGCTGTTATCTATATCAAGAGTGTCAGTGCTACTTTTTGTAGAAGTGTGTAATGATTGCTTTTATTTCAAAATAAAGCATTTTTAAGCACATTCATTTCCATTAAAAATTGCAGGACTCTTGCCGGTCATCACCTGACTTCAGGTGTCGTGCAATTTGACTCCATTTCTTAACATATGCAGCCTAGGATAACAAGAAATGCAATTGTATATCTCTCGAGCATGGGTTGTTTTTCCTCTGAGCGGCACTTTTCTGCACACCATGGGCTAAATGGCCAGGTCACATGGACCCCGAAGGCTCGGAGAAGGTTGGGGGAGGGGACCCATTGGAACAGCTGTTGGGAGACAGATGGTAGCCTCCTGTCAAGGCCATCCAGCGTGTTCTTTAACGTGCACAGGATAAGGCTCTCCCACACAAGGGACCACGGCTTAACGTCCCATCCGGACGGATGGCGGTCTTTCCAGCCCATTGGTGTCCCCTACTGACCTTGGGCAGGGCGGAGAATTTTGCGTAGATAAATCTCAACGCTGACCCAGCTGGAACTCGAACCTGGGAACTGCAGATTACGAGCCTGGCGCGCTACCGACTGAGCCACCCCCGCCCCACCTTTTAGGAATGGTCTCCAAATCTTAGAACGTCCACGGGTCCCACTTGAAAGTATCCATGTGGAGGTCTATAGAATTTCGATTCCCATAGATCGAATAATTCTCAAACAGTTGATATGATTGTGATTTCGATCAAAACAGTTGATAAAAATTTTATTTAAAGGTATGAAAGACAATTGATCCTAGTGATTGAGCTCTCTAATACTGTATAAATAGACGATTGTAAGTGATTGGCTGACAGGTGACAGGGAATCACGCTAATTCTACCTATGATGGAGCTCTATGGAAGAGTTCTGAAAATTTGCACCTAGAGGTAATCCGGGTCGTAGATCTCGGGAAAAATCCCAAATCTGACCTCCGATGTGTCCTTCAAGGTCAACTAAAGGTCACCTAGAGGTAAAACCTTGATGTATGAGTGCTAGAAACGGGAAAATTGGTGTCTGGGGGTATTTTGAATTCTAGATATAGGAAGCGTTACCAATTTCAGATCCGAAGGGTCCTTTGAGGTCAAAGGTCAAATTTAGATCTATCAGTGCTAGAGAGCTAAAAATCGATTCCTGGGAATGTTTGGAGTCATAGATCCAGGAAATGTTGCGAAATTTTGGATGCGATGGGTCCTTAGTGATTAAAAGTCAAATAGAAATCTATCAATGTTAGAGGGCTAAAAATTGGTGCCTGGGGGAATTTTAAGTTATAGATCTCAGAAGTTAAGCCAAATTTTGGATGCGATGGATCCTTCGAGGTCAAATTCGATACACCGTTGCTGGGTTGGGTTGGGTTGTTTTACCTCTGAGCGGCACTTTTTTGCACACCATGGGCTAAATGGCCAGGTCACATGGACCCCGAAGGCTCAGAGAAGGTTGGGGGAAGGGACCCACTGGAACAGCTGTTGGGAGACAGATGGTAGTCTCCCGTCAAGGCCATCCAGCGTGTTCTTTAACGTGCACAGGGTATGGCTCTCCCACACACGGGGCCACGGCTTAACGTCCCATCCAACGGACGGCGGCCTTTCCAAGCCCATCGGTGTCCCCTACTGACCGTGGGCAGGGCGGAGAATTTTGCGGAGATAAATCTCAACGCTGACCCAGTTGAGACTCGAACCTGGGAACTACAGATTACGAGCTTGCGCGCTACCGACTGAGCCACCCCCACCCCCACCGTTGCTGGAGAGCTAAAAATTGATGAATTGGGCTATTTCAGGAGGGACGGCTATAAATCAAGAGCTGTCGAAGGCCGAGATTTAACCGATCTGTTACCCCAACAGAATTAAGGGGGATCACCCCACCAAATTTGTGACCGATCGCTAAAGTAGTCGCGGAATATGGCGAAACTGCCATCGATGACGTCACACGTGTCCCCTCCCCCTTCCTCGCTCGTTCGGAATTGAGGCTATTTTATGATGACCAGCTACTTCCCGCCAAAATTTGGCGCTGAACGTAACGTCTAATCCTTTTTTTTTTTCGATTTGCGTTAAAGGCTTATAAGTAGGGCTGCCGACTTCTTAGGCGCGGCCCTGTGCACAAAATGTGCTCTTCTGCACACAGAATCACGGCTTTAGGAAAGAAAGACAAGAAGGGCTTAACTTCCCATTTGATGATCCTTCCAAGCCTATCGGTGTCTCTTTTTTACTGAGTTGGGCTCAGAGAGAAAATTTAACGTACATAGAATTAGGACTCGAACCTAAACCTTATCAGACTGCGCAACTGGGTCCTCCCCTCTCCCAGCAGACGGGGAGGGGGGTATGAAAATTCCACCTAAATGAGTCTTGAGAGAGGAAACTTTGTTGCAACCTTGTCAAAGTCATCATTGTTTAGAAAGTGATCTTTTCCCAGTCTCTTAGACGTTTTTTTTTGAGTAACACACTCTCAATTTTGGAATCGACGTTAATTAAGTAAAATTGATTAACTGTATTATTTTTCTAAGATATTAATCACGATTGTTACAATCTGCCCTTAATTTTCGAAACTATTCCAATTTACAACAAACCAAACTATTTCCTGTAATGCAATCTCAGTTCTAGCTCTTTTTTTTTTTCTTTTTTTTTTGTGTGCGCTCACTAGAAAAAATGAAAATACCAACAGAAAACACATATGATTTCTTTTGACGTCAAAGGAAATATTTTTATTTCTTTGGGAAAGACGGAAGGGGGGATTTGAAAGCTCATATACGTGCATGAAAAAAAAATGGAAATGAGGTAGCGCTTCCCTGCATGGTGCTTGTTGATCGAACAATTACGACGTCCACTGCAATAAAGCGTTTAAGCGGGGCGTAGGTTGTTTACAATAGATGTCCTGCAAGCGCGCACAGTTTTCCTTCAAAACATGTGGAAAGCAACGTGACTGATGACGTAACGAGTCTTACAACACAGACTAAGGCTCTAACACAGACGAAACAGCAGGTCGCGCATGCGCAGGTCGTTGTCCTCCTTTCCATCTTGAAAACCCTAACAAGCGCGAGACGTCAAACGAATGGGCCAATTAAATGGGAAAGCTTCTGCCCTTCACCCGCTAAATCCAACCGTTCTCTTTCGATTTTAATATCGCTATTACATGTTACTAAATTTTCAATTTAACGTTGATTTCAATGTAACTGAAGAGAGTGATTTCCCTATTACGATGAGGAGACTTAAGTTTCCCTTATGCAAAGAATTTCAGAGGGGTAACTTAATTTCTTAGCAGACGTTAACAGTTGATTAAATGACTCACGCTTGGTAAGTATTCAATTTGCATAATCTAATTTAAATACGCAGGGCATGATGGAGAAGTGATCGAAACTAAAGAGGGACGATAAATAAATAAATGAGAGACAACTTTCGAACACGAGAAAGTCATTAAGATTTCCTACAAATGGTACAGTCGCTCAAAAAAGTATCCGAACACTATGGTTGATTACAAAATTCAGAAAAAATATCTGGCAACGATTTCTTTTTAGAAATTAGTTATCTGGCAACCTTTGTGTCACGTGATACTTTTTTGAGCGACTGTACCAGCTACACAATACTTTAGCGAAGCCAAATGTATACAAATACATCTTGGCTTCACTGAAGCATTATTGCAGTTGTTGTCCTTCAGATGTCATATAGATACTTTATTTAATCAATAGGGAAAGTGTTCCTCATTTAAATGGGGGAGTTGTTTTGGTAATGGTTACCTTTTCTCATCAAAGCCCTTTTTATAAGGGGCGGGGGTGGCTCAGTCGGTAGCGCGCCAGGCTCGTAATCTGTATTTTCCAGGTTCGAGTCCCAGCTGGGTCAGCGTTGAGATTTATCTCCGCAAAATTTCCCGCCCTGCCCACGGTCAGTAGGGGAAACCAATGGACTTGGAAAGGCCGCCATCCGTCGGATGGGACGTTAAGCCGTGGCCCCGTGTGCGGGAGAGCCATACCCTGTGCACGTTAAAGAACACGCTGGATGGCCTTGGCGGGAGACTACCATCTGTCTCCCAACAGCTGTTCCAGTGGGTCCCCTCCTCCAACCTTCTCTGAGCCTTCGGGGTCCATGTGACCTGGCCATTTAGGCCATGGTGTGCAAAAAAGTGCCGCTCAGAGGTAAAACAACCCAACCCAACCCTTTTTATACGCGCATGGATTACTGGTGCCAGTTCAACTGGCACCAATAAGTTGGGACTTTCGAAAATTTTTCATGCATGCATAGATCAGTTCGACTTTTCCATTGAGTCAGTAGTTCGCCAGTCGATTACTGTCGCCAGTAATCGATGCCAGTGTAAACTAGCCTCAGGACGGCGCTAGCTGTTTTGACGCCCGGAGCGAACTTGGATATCTGTCACTGGATTTCTTCAAGTCAGATCTTAGATATTAATGATTAATTTATCAAAATTCAATGTTATTTTAAAACATAATTTAAAATCATTTGTTGAGAAATAGCTCATACTCGAGTCAACTTTGCTACAAGTATGGTCGTTAGTTTGTTTGCAGATTTTGCCGCCCCTAAAATAACGCCGCCCGGTACAGTTGCACAGGTTGCACGTGCCGTAGCGCCGCCCCTAACTAGCCTCAAGTTCCTTTCTCCAAATCCGGCATTCACCAGTTACAGATTCCTTCTCTCAACTGACGCAAATGTACAAAGTTATAATCTCAGAGACAGCTTCCAAACTTTTTCTTTAAATTATGATGTTTCTGACCAATGAAATTAGAAGTTCAGACTGTAAATGTCAGCGAATAATTAAATCTTCCTGGCGGTGCTCAGTCTCATTTCAGTGAGATTTCCAAAGGGATTACTCCTCCCAGTCGCACCCACCCCGCATTTCCTCGAAACTTAAATGACATTCAAATACTTCAATTTACATGGTTTCTCCT
The DNA here is from genome assembly GCA_038380435.1 of Ryuthela nishihirai. Lineage (NCBI taxonomy): Eukaryota > Metazoa > Arthropoda > Arachnida > Araneae > Heptathelidae > Ryuthela > Ryuthela nishihirai. The sequence goes on from JAWZYU010000031.1 coordinate 44,797,644, forward strand.
CATGAAAAGAAAGTAAAATAAATCTTCTCCTTCCCCTGTAAAAATATCTTTCTGTCGGCACTCTTTCACTTCCACCAATAATTGTAATGCGATTTCATTCTAAGCAATAATCTTTTAACTTTTTTTCTCTTGTAAGGCATTCAGATCTTTTTTACTTTGCTATATTATATTATTTAGCATGTTAGAACTTGAGAATGATATTTTTTCATTTATACATTGCATAAAATAATGGATTTTTCGTTTATGCTGATTGTTACAATTTTTGAATAATTTAGAGAGTAAGTCATGAAACCTTCAGCTCGTGCATTCTCCATCACCAAAACTTTGCATTAACTTCTGTGACTTTAGTAATAACCGTAACGTGTAATTACCAGCAATTTATATAAAACTCTTATAATTCATTGTAACAGAACTTGATTACCTATCAATGTTCTTGGGTTTCCGAGTAAAGGAACTGGGTTTCGAGTTAAAACTTAAAACTTGAAAGTTTTCTTCCTGATGTATGTTGTCTTTCAGCCGAGGTCTCGTTACCTCATAGATTTCAAGTGAGCTGCTTCAAAGAAATCTCTCTAAAACAATTTACATATCAGTATTTAAAGCCTTAATAATTCGTATATTTTTGTGATTACTTTTTAAGGAGCAAAAAAACTGTAAAAAGGGATTTTCTCTTATCGGCTATCTTTTCTATAATAAAAATAATAAAAATAAATACCCCCTCAAGTAGCTGCTTGCCACAGAGATCTGACAGGAGCCTATCAGTTTATATGCCACAGTAGAAGGTCTGTGAGGATGGCAGGCCTCAGAAGAAAAACAACACAAACGTTCATGCCTCATCTGGGGCTCGAACCCAGGTCCCTTAGATCAGTAGCCAAACGCGTTTCGAACAGTCACGTGGAGGACGGCACAAATCGAGGTAATCCCCGATACGCATCGTCCGACATTGACTGTGGAAACTACATTGAGCTGCATTGCAAGGGTAGGTGGGAGATGGCGGGGGAGTTGGTTTGGGTTGTTTTACCTCTGAGCGGCACTTTTTTGCACACCATGGGCTAAATGACCAGGTCACATGGACCCCGAAGGCTCAGAGAAGGTTGGGGGAGGGGCCCCACTGGAACAGCTGTTGGGAGACAGATGGTAGCCTCCCGTCAAGGCCATCCAGCGTGTTCTTTAACGTGCACATCATATGGCTCTCTCCCACACACGGGGCCATGGCTTAACATCCCATCCGACGGACGGTGGCCTTTCCAAGCCCATCGGTGTCCCCTACTGACAGTGGGCAGGGCGGGGAATTTTGCGGAATCTCAACGCTGACCCAGCTGGGACTCGAATCTGGGAACTACAGATTACGAGCCTGGCGCTCTACCGACTGAGCTACCCCCGCCCCAGGCGGGGGAGTTGGGGGGGGGGGAATAAGAGCCTGTTAGAGTTTAGGCATAGAAGTGGCTGTCTTGTAAGATACCATACTTTGGGATCTTTGGGAAGAGATCCCAAAGTATGGTATCTTTACAAACTTTGGAAAGAGATCCAAACTTTGGGAAAGAGACACTTTGGGAAGAGATCCAAAGTTTGTCTTTGGAGACAAATTGCATATTCTAAAAATTAAAGTTAAGTCTAATAAAATTGCTTCTAAGATGTGTTAAAGGATGAAATATATCCAAGAGCTCCTTCAGGACTTTGCACCTGTTATGGGAAGTGGGCGATTTACAGTATCTCCGGAAGTTTGATCAAAATCACCAGAGCTACCCATCTTACAAACTTACCTCTCATCCCCTTCTTCAAAAAAAGATGTCTTCGGTTCTACTAAACCACTTAGGTATCCAGAACCTCTGTTTCTTATATTATGGGAATTACACAATATTAATAGATTTTTTTCAGGTTGCCAAATGTGAATGAATTGATTGATTAATATAAGAAGTAAAACAATTTCAAACCAAAGCACCAACTGAGGAAGTTTTCTTGGAAATGCATTCGAATGAATCTCCCAACGAAAAGGAAACAGAAAATTTGTATGAATTCTTCTCGTTAATTAAATGAGAAAAATGTGGTTTCTAAATTGATATATTCCAACGTCCAATATCTTAGTGACAAAGTGGTTGCCATGGTTTGCTTCAGAGCACAGGGATCTGGGTTCGAATCCCACATGGACAATTTCTTTCTTATGAAATGTTGTCTTTCCGCTGAGTTCTCGCCTTCATCATAAATCTTCTCTACAGCATTAAACTGACAGTCTCCTGTCAGACCTTTGTGACAAGCAGCCTCTTGAGAAGCAATTCATTTAATTCGCTATTTTCAATGGCATGCCATTACTCTTTGTCTAAAATGGCATTCGGCTTAACTGATCTACTATTCATTTTAGAACTCGTTTCCTGTCCATTTTTCTGCTTGTTCATCTGAACGATTAAGAGCTAGGACCACAAGATTCAGTATCTAGCTGTCTCATATCGTAGCCTAAGGCAACGTAAGGGTTTGGTCACCCAAAAATTCTTCCCTCCTAAAAACAAGCAAACAAAATGAGGAAGAACTTCTTTTCAATGTTAAGAGCTAGGACCACCGAATTCTGTATTCCTCACACCACAACCCAAAGAATTTAAAGAGAAATAAGAATTTGAGCCCACAGTCTTTCTTCTGCCCCCTCCCCCCCCATCTAAGAAAGGGTGGGGGTGGAGAAAGAGATGAACCGTTCCCAAACGAAAATCTCTGATCACCAAATACGGTTTAAAGCTTCCTCTTATCATAACTTAGAGTGCTCTACGGATTTGTCCCCTACCTTTCCATCTCTTCTCAAATATAAAATAAAATAAAGACCCTCCGTCAAATCCAAAGCAAATAAATAAATGAAAAAGGAGAAAAACCTTTATTAAACGGAAAACATTTTATCACTACATTCCGGTATTCAGTTTCCTGCCATCTGTCTTAAGCAATGTAAGATGTCCCATCTCTAACCTTTCCCTTTCCCCTCCCCCCTCCCGAAAAAAATCCCGCATTACGGCGGAGTAAATTGCATTCTCTTCTTTTGGGGAGTCAATTATTTCTCTTCATTTTTGTCCTTCCCCCAACACTTTTCCTCCAAAAAAGTTTAACTGGAACTCGAATCCAGCCCCTTTTACTTGACAGCAAGGCATATTGCGTGGACAGTTCTATTACGATATGATTACAGTGCTATGTCTTTTGTATAATTTGCTGGTAATCTTTTTACATTACGGTTATTACTAAGAGCACAGAAGGTAGTGCAACATTTTTCCAACGAAGGAAAGCTTCCGTCACGGGAAGTGTCATCTGCTATGCATCGTAGAGAATTGGCATTAAAGACCAGAGCAGCGAGCGGTTAATCTGCTAGAGTAGTATAATGTCTGATAAAGCATGATATATACTGTATATGTATCATGCAATAACCTTAATGAAGCTAAGAAAAATAGAATATAGATGAGAACTCAGGAATTTTTAGAAAGGAATTTTGCTATTCGCTCTAAAAAATCAACTTGTTTTTCCCTTCAATGTTGCAAACATTGGAAAATTTAGTCCATTGAGAAAAAATTATTTAATAATTTTGAATACTTAATGTTAACTGGAGACTAAAATTGAGTATTAAAAGCAATAATGAAATAAAATACTGATACAACGAAGTGAGAGTATGAATACACTTTGATTAAAATATGCTGGAAAATTCAAAAAACCGAAAAAGACGAGGAAAAAAAAGTTTTTTTTTTGTATTTAAGCATTCTGTTTATCTTTGATTATCATTCCAAGCAAACTACAATGAATGATTATTTCTCCAGGGATAAATAATAAGCATATCCAGGGGTTCACAGAGGCAGTGTACTTAAATAAATAATGCCATAAGGTGTAAGATCGTAATAAAAAAAATTATAAATAAATAAATAAATATCCCTTCAAGCAGCTGCTTTCCACAGAGGTCTGACCGGAGCTTGTCAGTTTATAACACCATAGTAGAAGGTTTGTGAGGTTGGTGGGACCTCAGCAGAAAAACGACACATACATCCATGCCTTATCCGGGACTCGAACCCAGGTCCCTTAGATCAATAGACAAGCGCGCTAACCACTCGGCCAGAGTAATAAATTTGTAATTCAGAAAAGTCTCGTCGATTGCTGGAGTTAGCTTCCTGCAAATCTCCGTGAACGGTAAATCCTATCCGCGAGGCTAAAGGTTAATGGGAAAACAAGGATTTGGAACCAACAACATTATACACTCTCAACACTACACAGCATTCGAGGTTATATAATGTTTTTACACAGTAAATATCAGCTTACCCTACACTAAGAAAGCCAAAAATTTGTGTTTTTAAGTAAATATTTTGATGTTAAAAATGAAATGATACTTAATACGAAAAATAACGAGAAAGGTAATTTGATATGATGATGATGGGTTGGGTTGGGTTGTTTTACTTCTGAGTGGCGCTTTTTTGCACACCATAGGCTAAATGGCCAGGTCACATGGACCGCGAAGGCTCAGAGAAGGTTGAGAGAGGGGACCCACTGGAACAGCTGTTGGGAGACAGATGGTAGCCTCCCGTCAAGGCCATTCAGCGTGTTCTTTAACGTACACAGGGTATGGCTCTCCGCTTTTTTGCACACCATAGGCTAAATGGCCAGGTCACATGGACCGCGAAGGCTCAGAGAAGGTTGAGAGAGGGGACCCACTGGAACAGCTGTTGGGAGACAGATGGTAGCCTCCCGTCAAGGCCATTCAGCGTGTTCTTTAACGTACACAGGGTATGGCTCTCCCGTACACGGGGCCACGGCTTAACGTCCCATCCGACGGAAGCCCATACTGACCGATACTGTCCCCTACTGACCGAGGACAGGTCGGGGAATTTTGTCGAGATAAATCTCAACGCTGATCCATCTGGGACTCGAACCTGGAAACTACAGATTTGTTGATGATCTCAGTAGCTACCAGGGCAGGAGTGGGACGGACGGAGGTTTCTGGGAACTTACAAGAGTTTCGAGGAGAGATTGTAACAGAGATTGTAAGCAAATGTAGACTGAGGTCTTTCATCTATAAGGAAACTGAAGAGGTTGGGGGGGGGAGCTTATTGTTTAGCATTTAAATCTCGCGAGCCTTTACACCAAGCGAGGTGTAGCGACACTTACAACCTGCAATGAAGAAAGGGAAATTATTCCCCAGCTGCTATTTTTCCATTGGTTGGGATTAACTTCACCCGTTATTTGATAACGCTAATATTATGTGCAGTTCTTAATTGCACAAATCGTTAGAAAAGATGAAAAGTGAAGCATCCAAGTGGGAGGGGGAACCAAGGGGTCCGGGAACTCCCCTCCACATGAAATTCCGGTCGTCTTATCCGAAATCTCAAACCTGTCTACCTATTTTGAAATCAAAAGTAGTTGTCTGTGTAAAATTTTATTTTAGCCCCATAGTATGTATCCGACACTAAAAGTAGATCTAAAAAAACTATAAAAATATATTCCATATAGAATATCTTTTAAACTTTCCTGTCGGGGGGGGGGGGATATTTTAGTAATTGGGAAACCTTACTCAAGTCTTATTCTCAGAACTAAATTCTTGAATTCTCACAAAATTCTTGTGAGGAACGATGCAAGTTAGTTTCCACGATAAGCTTTGCATTGCATTTAGGGAATCGCGATTTCTAGCCGAATCTCTGTGACTTGTTTATTTCTCATTAAGGCACGAAACGCACCATTTTTTAAAATAAGCTTTACTTTTGTTGATAATTGGTGTGATAAATAAATGTTTGAGAAATTTTGCATTGTAAGAAATGTATATAATAGCTGTGTAATAACATATAACAGTAAGATAGAACACTTTTTTCCTAAAACAGGAAAGATTTATCTTCACAACTATAGCAATAACCCAAGTTTTATACAAAACTCTCCATTTTTTAACGTTTGGTAAGCGCGTCTCATTTCCCATGTTCAAGTCCCAACCCTGATATTTATCTCTGCAAACCCTCACCCTACCTGTTGTCAGAAAGGGGACGCTGATGGGCTTGGAAAGGCGCCATCTTTCGGATGGAACGTTAAGCCGTGGCTCCATACGGAGATCCATATCCTCTGCACGTTAAAGAACGTGCTGTAAAGCCTTGACGGGAGCTTCCATCTGTATCCTAACAGATGTCCAGTGGCTCCCATCCATTCTCTGAGCCTTGGGAGTCTTTGTGACCTGGCCATTTAGCCCATTATGTGCAAAAAAGTGCCGCTGAGAGGTAAATCTACCTAATCCATTGTTCAAGTGAAAAAATCAAAAGTTTTAATATATTAAACGATTAAGATAATTGTTAAATTGGATGAAAATAATCCTACCTGTGGTTAGCGTACCTGACGACTAAGATCAGCGGGGCACATCCTTGTGTAAGTGTTTATATGTTATACGAGAAACCAGTACAAGCCTAATGTAGCTTCTAGATTATCTCCGTCCGTTGTGTAAGGAAGGTACTTTTCTAAAAGTCAATATAGCTAAATTATACAATTTTTTCCTCTATTCAAATATACGCAATCAGTATATTGGAAACTACTGAAAACAGTGTTACCATGTTACAAGGACCCCATGATGAAGTTGGGGAAAGCGGATCCATTGGACAGGTGGAAACCTCCCGTCAACGCCATCCAGCATGTTCTTCAGTGTGCGCAGGGTGTAGCTTTTTTGCACTGAACCACGGCTTAACATCCAATCCGACGGACGTAGGCCTTTCCAAGCCCATCGGTGTTCCCTTTCTCAACGAGGACAAAATAGGGATTAGCGGGGAGAAATCTCAACGTTGGAACAGTTGGGATTCCAACCTGAGAACTGCAGATTACGAGTCTGACGAAGGCAACACCGATGATTCAGACCATGACAGCGATTTTGATCACATCATGAACGGAAGGAAATTTTTTGCATTTTTTACTGCACTATTTTTCCAGTTTCCTTTAGATATATATATATGGCAAATCAAAATAACGATAAATATATTACCTGAACAAGTAATAGCACAAAATAAAAGAAAATCAATATATATATAATTATTGTTATTAATTATTGTTTTATTCATTTGTTAGACCTATCCTAAAGTAACCTGCAATAATATTATAATAATATATACCGAAGAGCCAAAACATTATGGCCAGCGCGTCTTTATGCGAATCGAAGCAACTGCAGGTAAACGACGGCGCGTGTGAAACGGTATAAATAACACCTGATACTGAGCTCTGAAATGGTATGAAACGGTATAAATAACACCTGATACTGAGCTCTGTTAATCAGTGTCTTGTTCTTCAGATGGGAAAGGCAAGTGGACTTAAGTGAGTTTGACAAAGTCCAAATTGTAATGGCCAGATGACTGGGTCAGAGCATTTCCGAGACGGCAAGGTTTGTGGGGTGCTCACGGTCAGCCGTGGTTAGTACCTTCAAAAAGTGGTCCGAGGAGGGAAAAACCACGAACCGCCGGCAAGGTGTGAGCCGACCACGTCTGATCGATGCTATAGGTGAACGAAGGCTATCCCGTATGGTACGAGCCAACAGAAGGGATACTGTGGCACAACTCGCCCATAATTTGAATGCTGGTGACGGGGAGTAGTGTGTCACAACACACAGTACATCGAACCCTGCTGAAAATGGGGCTGCGTAGCCGCAGGCCACTTCGAGTGCCCATGCTAACCTCGGTTCACTGTCGAAAGCGCCTACAAAAAAAGTGGAAAGTGAAGAAGACTTACAGGTACTGTCCTGGCCTCCAAATTCCCCAGACATCAATCCATCGAGTATCTGTGGTTTGTGTTGGAAGAGAATATCCGATCTGCAGCAACTCAACTACGTAACTTAAAAGAGTTAAAGAATCTGCTGGTAACAGTAGTTTTTGTTACCAGATACCACAAGACACCTTTACAAAACTTGTAGCGTCCACGCCTCGCCGGTTAAGAGCTGTTTTGGCGGTATGTGGAGGACCAACACCATATTAGGCAGATGGTCATAATGTTTTGGCTCTTCGGTGTATTTTAAAAATTTCCCTCCGTTCATGATATTATGAAAATCGTTGTCACGACTTTAACTATCGAGGCAGCCTTGTCTGGCGCGTGACAAACTTAGCCAACTGTCGCTCTTCATACACACCGAATGTCGAAGAGAAAATTTATTATCATTAGTTAAATTATATTGAAGTTTCACTCCCCAATTTCTTCATATTTCGGTTCTTACATTAATTGAGTAAAGTTGTTTTATGTTCATTATCAAGTATCATGCAGGGAAGAGACATTTAAAGGATGACTTTTTTGCATCGAGGTTTCCCAACTGTAGTTAAGAATTCCATTGACAGACAGAATGGCTAATTTAAGATATAACTAAATGATACATTTTTTTTTCTTACATGCTGTTGTACGGAATAAGCGTATTGGTAACTACTAAAAGCAACGTTGCCACTCTATGACTGAAACTATGCAAGCAGGGCCGAAGGTAGAGGGGCAAGAAGGCATGCCCCCCCTTCAGAATGCTAGTAAGGGTAATAAACGGAGAAAAATTGTTAAGCTTATTCAGTTTCTTGCATTTTTCCAAGAAAATTTTTAAAGCACTGCGAAAAAGGAAGGGAAATATACTGCATTTGAAATCCAGTCTCTTGCCCTCCCCCCACCCACTTTACATTTTTCCGGCTCGTTAGTGTTTCTCCCCCCTACTTCGATTTTTTTTTAAATAGATCCGAGCCTGTAGGTAAACAAACATTAGAATTTCCTATTTCTTCATGAGAGTTGAACTTCGTTGGAAAAAACTTTTGTAATAGTATTTTCTACACCTATATCTGTTCCAGCAGCCGTCTCATGGCCGAGTGGTTAGCGCGCTTGGCTACGGATCTAAGGGACCTGGGTTCGAGCCCTGGGTAAAGCATGGATGTTCGTGTTGTTTTCTGCTGAGGTCCTGCCATCCTCTCAGATCTTCTACTGTGTCATATAAACTAACAGGCTCCTGTCAGACCTCTGTGGCAAGCAGCTGCTTGAGGGGGTATTTATTTTATTTATTTATTTATTTATATCTGTTCCATGGCCGAATGGTTAGCGCGCTTGGCTACTGATCTAAGGGACCTGGGTTCGAACCCCGAGTAAAGCATGAATGTTCGTGTTGTTTTTCTGCTGAGATCCGCCATCCTCTCAGACCTTCTACTATGGCATATAAACTCATAGGCTCCTCTCAGACATCTGTGGTAAGCAGTTGCTTGAGGGGGTATATTATTTTATTTTATATCTGTTAACGTTATTTATTATTGTAAACTTTTAGTTATTTCCGATTAATCTGTATCGTACAAAAAAAAAGCATGTTTCCTCCAGAGAATTTCGATATTCGTTCCTAAATATAAATTTACACTTTATCCTACTTTCATTTATACTTTATTATACACACAAAAAAAAAACTGACCTTTAGATATTTCATTTGGATTAAGGAATTGAAATTACAAAAAAATAATGCTTTTCTCCTGAATAAAAAGGCACAACTGAAAATAGATAAAATTACATCGACACGTTTTAAGAATGCCGCAATATAACCTTCTAAATATTCGGAGATGACTTAAGGAGTGGAATTAAGGTGTACACTTAAGAAACGGAAAAAAGAAGCCTCCCCATTCCTTGAGTCTACTTTCCTTGGTTATTCCTAAAAAAAGCCCTCCTAAATCCCACGCATGAAGGAGAGCCTTAGCTGTCCTCCCTTCATGGGATTACCAAATTGAAATTTTTACTAATGTCTTACTACATCCGATGACGAATACTATCGATAATCCTAATTCAGTGGACTTCAAATATTCATTTTAACTCTGGCCCGCAGAATATTTACACCAGTCATGTAAATGCAAAATTATTCAGTTATTTAAAGTAGCATACTAATACGAAACACTGTAAATTCTCAATATGATTAAAGGTTTTTGCTATATGCAAAACTACTATATGCCATAGTAGAAGGTCTGAGAGGATGACGGATAATTTATTGTCAGAGAGGAATTTTCATTATCCGAAAAGAGGATTTGCGAAAGGTGTTTACCTAATACCTTCGTTTTGGAGGTATTCGATAGACATTCAGTTACCCTTTTCTTCAGACACGGAAGGGACTTAATTTTTTCTCTTTTTTTCTGGTACGTTTAGTGGTCACACTGAAATTTTTTTCGTATCCTCCTATTATACAAACCATTCAAAAAGTTTCAATTATCTATACTTTAAAATAAATGGTACGATTCGGAAAATTCCTTTTCTAACTATGAATACAAAAAATATACTTCTAATATCAACTTTATTATTTTGCTTTGTAATCATTCAAAAATGATTAGGAGCAAAAATACGTCTACTTGAGTGCATAACCAAAATAGTGATCTTCATTCCAGAAACTCTCAATAACAGCTGAAAACATATCCATTGACTTGATTTTTAATGGGAATATGGGAGACTCAAGAATGGAAATACCTAAAATAGAAATACGTGCTCTGAAGGGCACGGGTTTTAAATCTATACAAAGACGAATTGTAACGATTGTCCCCTATACATGTGGTTCATGGTAGCCAGAAAATGGCGCCTGTAGAATTCGAAACAAGTTACTATAAATACAATACAGTGGACCCCCGATATAACGCGCATGTCGGGCGGGAAACAACACCCGCGTTATAAGGTGAACCGCGTTATACCGAGCGGCGCGGTGGCGACACAATTAATTTCACACTGTAAGCTTTTCTTTTACTCATCATGCATACAATAATTAAACACTATTCAAAATACATGCAGGAACTCAATACATACACAATTACTCAATACGCAGTAACAATAAAATGCGATACTCACTAACGCCGCACGGACCTGTATAAACATGTTTGAACTTATCGCGAACATCGCCCGCACTATAACCGAGTGCACGGTATAGCGAGCAGCGCTATAACGAAGGTCCACTGTATATACCACTGCCGGTTATAACGAGATGTTTTAAAACAGCTTCAACACCAGCATTACATACATATGTTTCCTGGGCGATTGCCCATGGATCTGATGGTAAAGCGAAAAACAGCCTTATTTTGACTATTCCGCGCCATTTCTCAGCATAATGTCTTCTAAGATGGTAACTTTTTGACTGATGTAATAAAAAGAGGGGAAAAGGGTATTCTTAACCTCACATAAGAAATAACATTAAGATGGAATTAAAAGCTAACAGAAAATCAAAGATATGGAGTCTTATGGATCGTTCTTAAATAGATATAATATAGAGTAGAAAAATAATAGACATTGGACAGCATTCTATGTCCAGGGGTCGGGAATCTTTTTCAAGTCAAGAGCCGAAACAGCGAAATAAAAAGTAAACCAACAAATTTTGAGAGCCGCAAATTATAATCTTTAATGGACCAAGAGCCATAACAAGAAAAAAGAAACCGTAGATTATTTTATTAACAAAATAAAACCTGAACTTGTAATTTTAAAGCAGGTTTCTTGAATTGTATGAAATAAAACTATTGGAAAGAATCATTTAAAATTCTGCCATTCATTGGGGTAAAAATTTTGAGTTTGAGTCTTCTCGATAAATTTAATCAATTTTGGAGTATATTTAGAGCATTTGAATAGCATCAGTGCTTTCAAACTATCGTCTGTCGACCTGCTTTGGTGCATCTTTCTAGTGAAAACCATTAAAAAACAGAGTTGAATATTGAATCAAAAATGAGTCCCAGCTGGACCAGCGTTGAGTTTTATCTCCACAAAGCTCCCTGTCCTGCCCTCGGTCAGTAAGAGACATATATAGGCTTGGGAAGGCCGCCGTCTATCAGATGGGACGTTAAGACGTGTTCCTGTGTATGGGAAAGCCATACCTTGGCTCGTTAAAGAACACACTGGATGGCCTTGACGGGAGGCTACCATCTGTCTCCCAACAGCTATCCAGTGGGTCCCCTCCCCCAATCTTCCCTGAACCTTCGGGGTCCTTGTGACTTGGCCTATTGTGTGCAAAAAAAGTGCCTCTCAGAGGTATAACAACCCAACCTAACCCAAAAACCGTCAAGAGCCCCAGTTCGAGTTCTCAGAGCCGCCTGTTCCTTACCTCTATCCTAAGAGAAGAAAACAGAGAAGTAACAGAACAATTTAAATTGCCGTAGGATGTCAATGTGTCTCAAAATGAGCTGTTTGCAATCTTATAAGCTTTAAAATAGACCAAGTGTACTGACATCAACACCATGACATTGAATTATATGTCGAGAATCAAATAGGTCTCTTCTCAGTAAAGAAGCTTGCTTACAAAGATCCTATTTCTAACGTTATCAAAAAACCATTAAAAGATTTAGATATCTAATTCCATTGGATTCCATGATAGAGCCATGAAGGTGGTTTGGGAAATGTCTTCGTTAATCCTGCAACCAAAGAACCTTTTGCAAAGACCCATGCTTATATTTTACTTCAACACAAAATTTCGAATAGGAAGGAACACTACAATGATATTCATTTGTAGTAATTAGGCAAGTGTGAAAATTTTCACCCATACGCCTCCCAGAATCGTGGTCTTCTGATTCGCGCCAGTTGCTCTACAATTTGAACTAAGACGGGGGCAATTCACACTTGCTTAAGAAAGATTGTGATGGTTGTGCTGTGAAGCTTTATCATGCGATTAAGTGTCAGGGGATTCATGTGCTATTTACATCGACGAAAACCAAGCTTTTATAATCACGTATCTCGGTATAAATAGCGCATGAGCAACGCGACACTTAGAATCACGTGGTAAAGCTTCACAGGAAAATGATCACAACCTTTCTTAAGCAAGTGTGAATTGTTCCCGCCTTGGGTCAAATGGGGGAGAAACTGGTGCATAACAAGAGATCCCGAGTTCGAGTCCGGGAGGCGGATGGGTGGATTTCTTCACACTTGCCTAAATACTACAAAGTATCTAAATCATTCTGAAAGCACAGGACTTTAGGAAGTAGCAGATGGGATGATATTAAAGAAAAAGGAAGATATGTGTAGCAAGAAGAGCAAAGAAAGTGTCTCCCAGTACCGACTTTCCTCTTAACCAGATGCTGACTAATAGTAAGGGTTTTTCCGATTGTATTTTTCAAGATCCAAAGTCAAGAATTGCACGTGTGGGTGCAGATATACTTCACTACATCTTTACGTGTCTAAAACTATTTGGAGAGATAAGGAGAGACTCTTTTATTAACGTCACAAGAGAGCAAATGGGAATCATCTTTCAAGACGTACGGATTAAGAGAAAAGACGAAGGAAATGGTTCAGTTTCGTTATTGCTAATGAAGCTATAATTTCTGTGAAAGTTCATGCATTATATAGACTCTTCATGAAGAGAAATGTTTTTTTTCTCCCTTCTCTTCCAGCCCAACTTGAAAAGAATTGTATAAACGAAAGCTAATTACTGGAGAGATGATTCCATTCCACCCATGCCAATGCGCAAAGATGGAAATATGGGAAATGTTCCAAATTTCGAAATCGTGACCTATTGTCTTCAAGAGTTTATAATGTGTGTGAAATCTTTGTTGCTGTTTTAAATCACTATTTTACAATATTATGCATTAATTCAGAGTAGCTTATTAAGGTTTGAGCTTAATGTTGTAAACTGTATTACTGTTATTTATCTAATTTATATATATATATGTAGATACATTCTTGTTTTAAATAAAGGAAATCGAAAAAAAAATCCTCCGGGCTGTTTAAGGTGGGGGTCGCTTGGGGAGTTCTTGCCACATTCTTCTTTTTCATTAGCTTCGTGGTAACGACTTACAGGTATTCAGTTCAGCTCTGATCAGTCTGTAGTGCCCAATTTGGTGGGACAGACTTAAAAACCACCTCTTTTTACCTGCCAAGTAAACTGAGGTGGCTCCATCTTAGTGAGTACATCATTTTTAACTCTCTCTTCGTCATTAGATTTTTATGAATCTTCGAACATATTTTTATTTGTCATGATTCCACTTCGTAAGATAATTCGCTGTCTAAGAAATGATTTCGGTTACTTTAAAAGATGCGAAATATCTGCAAAAGAAATAGAATGATTCATTTACTATGGGATGACGAAGAAAACAATTCTGTAGTTTTTTTGCAACAGGGAATAAGAAAAATCTCGTTTTTTGCAATCGAAATATGAAGCGTTGCCTGCTTGCAAGTTCGAGTCCCAGCTGGGTCAGCGTTGAGATTTATCTCCGCAAAACTCTCCGCCCTGCCCACGGTCAGTAGGGGACACCGGTGGGCTTGGAAAGGCCGTCGTCCGTCGGATGGGACGTTAAGCCGTGGTCCGTTGGTGGGAGAGCCATAACCTGTGTACGTTAAGCCGTGGCTCCATGTGCGGAAGAGTCATACCCTGTGCACGTTAAAGAACACGCACAATGGACTTGACGGGAGGCTACTATCTGTCTCCCAACAGCTGTTTCAATGGGTCCCCTCCCCCAACCTTCTCTGAGCCTTCAGGGTCCATGTGACCTGGCCATTTACCCATGGTGTGCAAAAAATGCCGCTCAGAGGTAAAAGAACCGAACCCTGCTAGGAAGTTACGAATGGGTCGCTGTCGAAAGCAAATCGCCCTGTAGTGCTGTCATGTGGTACAACTCCTCAGTGGGGCTGCAAAGACCTTAGAAAAACAGAGGCGTTTGGCCTCACTCTGCCTGGATACCCCCGCAACCAAGTTGGGTGTGACCCTTTAGAAACATAGCTCTGACAGTTGTGTGGAAAATTATTCTTGATGCATAACTGGGCCTCTTACAGTCGTCTCTTGATGCATAACTGGGCTTTAAAGGAATTTTTCAGAAAGATGAAAACTCTTGTTCATTTAGGCAGTAAGTATAATCACTATTTATTTAATGCTTCACTAAATTTTAAATTTGGATATAACATTTCACCTGTGGTAAAATATTTATCGGAAAATAAGATTTGTAAAAAACTGCGAAAATATTATATCCTGTTTTTCTGAGAGCTCTTGATATGGGTATTGTACAGTCGCTCAAAAAAATATCCGAACATTATGGTTGATTAAAGAATTCAGAAAAAAAACATCTGGCAACGATTTTTTTTAATTAGTGATCTGACAACCTTTGTGTACTGTACACGAAGGTTGCCAGATCACTAATTTCTAAAAAAAAAAAAAAACGTTGCCATATATTTTTTCTGAATTCTGTAATCAACCATAGTGTTCGAATATTTTTTTGAGCGACTCTATTTCAGACTTTTATATGTTTTATATTATAATTTCCAGTGTTGGAAAGAGGGATGCTTCATGAAAAATTAAAAGAGTACAACAAAATAATTGCAGCTTCAAATGAAGAATTTAGATTTAAATATATTGGAAAGAAATCTGGATGGCTTTAGGTCTATAGGAGATGGAGTGCTGTGCCATTTCGTCCCACGTCGGTCACTGTACATATCGTAGTGGAAATTATAAGTTGTTGAATGCATTCATTGTGCAATTAGAAACGATCTGATTTTCGAATATTATTTGAGTGAATCATAAACTAATATTGTTGTTTTATTCAATTGCTGATGTGTTATACGATTAATTAAATTACAACTAAAATTACACAGTCTGGTTGAACCTCCTTATCCATGGCCATTTCAGAAATTTACATGTAAATGTGTGTGCATATCTGTATATACGACAGACATGCACACACATTTATGCTGTATATGCATCAAAAGTATTAAGTTTTTGCTTGCCTTCCATAATCGATCACCCTTTAAAGGAAGGTCGCCTTTGTAGGACATCGAGGAAACGCAGTTCTTGACTTCAAGGTTTTTAGTCAGCTTTAAAGAAACGAGCTATTGTTTTCACTTTGTTGTCTGTCGTATGTAGGCATTCAACTCATCCCCCGTACTTTCCACCCCCTTAATAAAGGGAAAATGTGCAAACGATTTGCCAACGTCACTTGCGAATGTGAAAGCCGAGATTCACGTGTTGTGTGTCAAAGGAAAGCTTCTGACGCGTCGAGTGTAAAAAACTATAAAAAATTGTAAACAATTGTATCTTCACAACGTGAGGGTTGAGTCTAACTACTAGCTCTGTCTCAAAATAAAAATCAATCTGTGGCTTCGTTATGTCTTCATTTAGATATCTGTGGCTTCGGCATGTCTTCATTTCGATATCTGTGGCTTCGGCATGTCTTCATTTCGATATCTGTGGCTTCGGCATGTCTTCATTTCGATATCTGTGGCTTCGGCATGGTCTTCATTTCGATAGCAACATAGAGATCTGTGGCTTCGGCATGTCTTCATTTCGATATCTGTGGCTTCGGCATGTCTTCATTTCGATATCTGTGGCTTCGGCATGTCTTCATTTCGATATCTGTGGCTTCGGCATGTCTTCATTTCGATATCTGTGGCTTCGGCATGTCTTTCATGGAATCTTTTCAATGGAATCTTTTCAAAAAAAGGAATCTGAAAGAAAGGAAGGGCACATTATTTATAAGAAAGGATAGCGGAGCGCTGATCGGAACACATTAATTTTTGATTGCCTGTTTTGCTCTATTATTCAGAATGCACCACTGAATATCACTGTTTACATTTAAATAACTAATTTAATAGTGAAATAATAATAATGATTTTTGTTTTACGTAAACAGCAATTAAAATTACTACTCCTATTAAAGTAATAATGACAAATCATCAATCATTAGTTCTATTACGATGAATATTCGGAACCTCGAATAGAACTCTCCATTGAAGGAAGACTTTGTCTGATCTCGAAGCTGATAAGCAGATTAATTGCATTAAATTGATACCTGAAGCTGAACCAATCATGTATTTCCAGTTTAAGTGTCGTGGTCATAAGCGCACTCAAACGTTTCATTGGTGTCGTGGAAATGGGCAGGGAGGCTGTCACTCAGAGACCAATTTGGGGCTTACAAATTCAGGTTTTAAATACCTTTTCTGGGCTTAAAATTAAACTTTTAAAAACATTAAGGCTCATTGCATCTACTCCCTCCTCCAATCGGTGCGCCTTTGGCCAAAGTACATTTCAATATAATGCAAAATAATTGCTATGGTTAAATGTACAGTCGCTCAAAAAAATATCCGAACACTATGATTGATTACAGAATTCAGATATCACGTGACACGAAGGTTGCCAGATCACTAATTTCTAAAAATATCGTTGCCAGATATTTTTTCTGAATTCTGTAATCAACCAGTGTTCGGATATTTATTTCAGCGACTCTACACACGTAATAGAGTATTAGTTGTTAATCTTAATTGCATTTTTATAGTTTTAATACCCTTTATTGATATTTGTAATGATTCAGAAATGTGATTTTAATGAAGGTAAATTTAGTGCAAATGTTTCTCGGAACATAATAACAAGAAAGAGTATTTTTTCCAATTTCTAATCATGAGTTTTTCTCCTAGGTTGCTAAATAAATCTCTCAAACGATGGATAGTTCAGGGTAAGTCACATTGCTTTTATTGTTTTTCGAAAAAACAATATCAATAGCAGAAATTTAAATGTCTGCGTGGACAGTACTTCTATATGGGATGTATAAGCTACTGTTCATCGTCAAATGAAATTTTAAAAAACTTCATTGATCAATAATTCACTTAGAATATTGCATAAAAATATATGTGGCGCACCTACGATGGCCAACTCTCCGTTACCTAAGCAGTTTTAAGAATCATATATTATATTTACATAAGACTATGATATCATAAGGTTCTGAATAAAATGCACAGTTAAAGAAATAAACTATCACATTAATAGTGACAGTAAGATTGCCATTATTTCATGGATAAAAGTTAGACCATATTCTGGTGATAAACTCTGGTCTTCTGACTCAATAAAGATAAATTTTAAAATGAGGATTATGGACGAAATTTATTTTCCTGATAAAAATATATTTCCATTGCCTATAAATCACCCTGGATTTCTTTTTACCCTGCCGTAAAAAATTTCTAAATCCCTGCAATAGGTAAACAGTTAATGCATCATTCATTTTATAATTCTCTTTAACATCACTGTTAACTTATTTTAATGCATTAAATATATTCATATTGTATAATTCGGAAGATACCATTCTAAAAATAAAATTATCACACAAGAATCACTGTTTGCATTTAAATAACTAATTTAATAGTGAAATAATAATAATGATTTTTACTTTACGTAAACAGCAATTGAAATCACTACTCCTCGGTGGCCGAGTGGTTAGCGCGCTGGCTACTCGATCAGATGGACCTGGGTTCGAGCCCCGGGTAGGGCATTTTTCTGCCGTCCCATGGCCGAGTGGTTAGCGCGCTTGGCTACTGATCTAAGGGACCTGGGTTCGAGCCCCGGGTAAGGCATGGATGTTCGTGTTGTTTTTCTGCTGAGGTCCTGCCAGTCTCACAGACCTTCTACTATGGCATATAAACTGACGGGCTCCTGTCAGACCTCTGTGGCAAGCAGCTGCTTGAGGGAGTATTTATTTTATTTATTTTATTATTTATTAAAGTAATAATGACAAATCATCAATCATTAGTGCTATTACGAAGTTGTAATGGTCTGTAAATGGTAGCTAGGTAGTCACTGGAAGGAGAGCTATGCATCAATCCCCTGTGATGATGCATAGAACCGGCCAGGCCTAGCACATACGGTGCACTGGACTGAATTAAGGCTCTGAGCTTGATAATCGACCCTGATTTTGCTGCACTGGTGGGCTTCTGTGGAGGGAAAATCTTCTGCTATGTTTTCTATTTGTTTGTGGGTTGACAGCCCCAAGTGAATAGATTCACAGGATATGTTTATCAGCTGGTGGATAATCCTGAGCAGAAGTCAACGCAGGCACCTGAACTCTTTGCTTCTATTGGCATCGTCAAATTCTACATTGGAGGAAGCCTTCCAGTATAGATAGCTTCAGCCTTTAGTGGTGGGGCAACGGGTCTTTGCCCCATATCTGCGATTAGGGGGCTGTTTGATATTATCGGCATTCCCTCTCTCAATAAACATAGTTTCTTTAAACATCCCACTAACCATTTTCTCTCCAAAGGTAGTTGAAATGTGAGGACTCTGCACAGAGCTTTTTCTCTTGATGTCCTCACACAAGAATTCTACCATTATAATTTAGATATTCTCGGCTTGCAAGAGACCAGATGGACAGATAAAGGTGAGATTCTTAAAAATAATTTTAAATTTCTCTTTTCAGGAAGGGACGACAATAAGCATCACCAAGGCGTGGGTCTGCTTCTCAGCAGACACGCTAGTGATGCTCTTCTAGGATATGAGTGCATTAATGAAAGGTTTCTTACAGCAAAATTTCAGACAAGCATTAAAGACTTGAATGTTATCTGCTGTTATGCCCCCACTGAGAATGCTGATGAGGATGAGAAGGATAGGTTTCATGAACAACTACAGTATATTTTGAATTCTGTCAAGAAAGAAGATATTGCCCTTGTTCTTGGTGACTTCAATGCCAAAGTTGGTACTGACTCTGACCTTTGGGGAGGAGTAATAGGCCCCTTTGGTATTGGTAGCTGCAATGGCAATGGGCAACGTCTCCTACAGGTAAGTAAACTCAATGGATTCAGAATAACTAACACTTATTACAAACACCGCGACATACATAAGTACACATGGGTTTCACCCGCTGGGCTGCACAAGAATATGATTGATTATATGTTAATTAACAGCAAATAGGCTAGTTCTGTTAGGAATACCAGGTCATATAGGGGAGCTGAAATTGGATCTGACCATTACCTTGTTAAAAGTGTCTTGCAACTTAAACTTAAGAAGTGTTGTGCTAAGATTAAAAAATTTGCCTTTGATGATGAAGCTCTGAAATATCCAGTTATAGCTAAAACTTACCATGTTAGGTTACTTAGTCATTATGACAGTCATGGTATGCTTACTACTTAAGTTGAGGAAGAATGGGACCATTTTAAACAGGCTTTTTTGGACACTAACAGTACTCTTTTAGGAAGAAAGGAGAAGAGGAGGCAGAATTGTTTGACTGATAAGGCACTTGAGCTTATTTCAGAAAGAAAGAACTGCAGGAATGTCCTTAATCAATACCCCACTAGTCCTAATAGAAATCAGTACAGAGAACTTAATAAACGTGTAAAGGATCAGTTAGCTGCTGATAAGAATCTTTGGCTTGATGGCTTGTCTGACAAAGCCGAGGAAGCAGTTAGACAGCACAACAGCTTGTTGTTGTTGTGTTGTTTTACCTCTGAGCGGCACTTTTTTGCACACCATGGGCTAAATGGCCAGGTCACATGGACCCCGAAGGCTCAGAGAAGGTTGGGGGAGGGGACCCACTGGAACAGCTGTTGGGAGACAGATGGTAGCCTCCCGTCAAGGCCATCCAGCGTGTTCTTTAACGTGCACAGGGTATGGCTCTCCCGCACACGGGGCCACGGCTTAACGTCCCATCCGACGGACGGCGGCCTTTTCAAGCCCATCGGTGTCCCCTACTGACCTTGGGCAGGGCGGGGAATTTTGCGGAGATAAATCTCAACGCTGACCCAGCTGGGACTCGAACCTGTGAACTACAGATTACGAGCCTGGCGCGCTACCGACTGAGCCACCCCCGCCCCTCAGCACAACAGCAGAGAGCTATATCAGATAGTTAATGTTTTGTGTGGTAGAAAACGGACAGGTATACAGGGATCGAAGGATAAACAAGGTAAAGTTATAGAAGGTGAGGATTCTGCCATGGTTAGGTGGGCTGAGCATTTCAGTGATGTTCTAAACAATGTGGTTAGTTCTACTCCCATTGTTTGTAATGATGATAGATATATTACTGGTTTTAATTGCTTCTGAGATTCTGGTACATACCAGACAAGTTAGTTAACATAATTAAAGCTCTCTATAATAACACTGAGTCATGTGTGAGAGTTGGTAAAGCTTGTAGCAATTGGTTTAGGATTACTTCTGGTGTTCGACAAGGGTGCTTTTGTCTCCTTTTCTCTTTAGCTTGGTTATTGATTATGTTATGCAAAATTCACTTCAAGGGAAAGATTTTGGCCTTAAATGGACTGGAGATACGAAAATTTATGATTTAGATTATGCTGATGATTTAGCATAGATAATTTTTTTTATGTTGATGAGATGAATTCTTTCATTCGAGATGTTGATGAAACTGGTAGTAGAGTAGGTTTGGTTATAAACAGAGAGAAAACTAAAGTGATGAAATTTGATCAGACAGGCTGTGATTCAGTTAGTCTGAATGATTGCAGCCTTGAGCAGGTGTCACAGTTTAATTATCTTGGGAGCTATGAAACAGATGCTGGTGATGTGCGGCATGAGATTAACAGACGGGACTTTTAAGAATCTATGGAGAGTGTGGAGAAATAGGCGTATACATCTAAAGACTAAAATTAGACTGTATAATAGTTTGGTTCTTTCTAGGGTTAGTTATGGTAGTGAAACTTGGACACTTTGTAAACAAGATAACAGGAAACTTGATGCTTTTGATTCCAGATGCTTACGCAGTATCTTGGGCATTAGGTGGTTCAACTTTGTAACTAATGATGATGTTAGGCAAAGGAATTTGCAACCTCCTTTAAGCAGCATATTGTGCAGAGAGAGACTCCGTTGGTTTGGCCATGTTGCCCGTATGAATGGTTGTAGATTGGCGAATAGGGTTATGAACAGTGTGCCTAAAGGCCTCAGAAAGAAGGGGAGACCTAGGACGCAGTGGGCAGACAATGTCAAACGGGACCTTGTTGGAATTGGTGTGCAGTGGCCAGATGCAGTAGATGTAGCTCAAGATAGACTTGCTTGGATAACTAAATTGCACATTCTGGTTGGACCTCCGTAGCCCATGGCTGCTTGCGGATGATGACGATAATGATGAAAATTTATCTAGGTCAGAAAAAAATTAAATTCATTTTTCAAGCACTTTTTTAGAATATTCTTTTCATTATTATTTATCGTTTTCAGTTTAACTTGATTATTTACATGCTGTGGTTAGCGCGCTTGGCAATTGATCAAAGGACCTGGGTTCGAGCTCTGGATAAGGCATGGATGTTTGTATTGTCTTTCTGCTGAGGTCCCGCCATCCTCACTGACCTTCTACTATGATGTATTAAATTGACCGGCTCCTCTCAGACCTCTGTGGCAAGCAGGTGCTTGAGGAGATATTTTAATTCGCACGTAGCAATGGAATATAATGATTCACCAGAGTGTATAATTTGGTTCTCTAAATATGCTATTCTGAGCAGCAGTTTTGCATTTAGCTACTTCAGGTCAGTATAACAAAATCTTATTTGACAATGTCCACCCAATTGGTTCTAGATAAATTCCTCCTCCGCGAGCCTTTAAGCACATTCTTCATAATTGTATGCACCAATCTGATTTGATTGCTTTTAGTCATGTGCTTTCAATTTTTCGTTGGCAATATGCCGAAGAAAAGAAGATTTTCGGTATTTCAAACTCACCCTCAGGGGCTACTGAACACAAAGTGTACTATTACGATCAAGCCTTACTTATCATTACTCTCTCACCCCTGGGGGACGGGGGGGGGGGGGTAGACTCAGTCGGTAGCGCGCCAGGCTCGTAATCTGTAGTTCCCAGGTTCGAGTCCCAGCTGGGTCAGCGTTGAGATTTATCTCCGCAAAACTCACCACCCTGCCCACGGTGAGTAGGAGACACCGATGGGCTTGGAAAGACCGCCGTCCGTCGGATGGGACGTTAAGCCATGACCCCGTGTGCGGGAGAGTCATACCCTGTGCACTTTAAAGAACACACTCGATGGCCTACCATCTGTCTCCCAACAGCTGTTCAAGTGGGTCCCCTCCCACAACCTTTTCTGAGCCTTCGTGGTCCATGTGACCTTGCCATTTAGCCCATGGTGTGTGTGCAAAAAAAGTGCCGCTCAGAGGTAAAACAATCCAATCCAATCTCACCCATGGATTTCTTTTTCCTTAGCCGTCCTCTGATCTCTCATACCGTATTTTGTTCGGACCACTATTAGATGTCTTAAGGTAGCACATCCTGTTAAGAGAAGTCTCAATTCTCATTGCCTTTGCGAAATATAGAAGGCGATAAATCTGCTTAGATAGTCTAAAATTTGAAGTTTTAAAATTTCGCATTTCTCCCGAAAGTAGTTTTTCTCCACAAAATCATCATTTCATAATGCCTTAAAATGCAGTGTCGGAACAAGCAAGCTACTAGTTCTAGAAGAAAAAAGATTAATGGGACTCCTTTCAAGTTGATATTGAACTTCACAGTAATGTTTGCTTCGTAGCTAAATAAGGATGAATTGCATAAACCCTTCATAGAAAATATAAGTACCTTAAAAGCAACTAAACCAAACATTCGCAACTGGCGGCTAGCGAGCCGCCAGTTGCGAATTGTGGAGAACTTAAAAAAATGTTCCGATGATGATATTAGTACCAGTGAGCACGATAATAAAGTAAATATAAAATTTCGTGCTATAGTTTGCTCTAAAATCACTAAAGAATTTGTTCTTACCGATATTTTATATTATTTATTAAACCAATTTACGTTCCATATTTCTATACCGATGTTTAAAAACACCCAAAATATTTCTTCTTCATTTTTTATTCACAGGGATCATTAAGTTCATTTGAAGTCATCATCTTCACTGTTGTATTCTGCCAATACTGGGCATTGGGGAAAAAATTGCCTCGTTCCGTGTGGGATCCATGACCTCCTGATAGCATGTCAGTTGCTCTGACTTTTGATAATTATAAAATGATTATTATAAGGTTATCAGAAGGTCATAGGTTCGGATCCCACCCGGCACGAGACAATATTTTCCCCTATACCCAGTATTAGCAGAATACAACAGCGAAAATAGGGGCCTCAAATAAACCCAAAATATTATTTCAATTAAAATATTGCGGTATCCCAATTGGAAATTACTGGAATGTAGTTAAACTGAAAAAAATTTAATTACCATTATACTAGTTTTATTTCAATGAATGATCTTCGAAAATATTTGGCGCTCGCAAGTCCTTGGATATGATAAAGATTGTTAACCCCCTAGTAGGTTTTTTATTTTTTATCTAAGCTTCGTTCAAGAATGACAGATCAAGAATGACCCTTAATGCCCTTTGTTTCTTAAGATGTCATTTTCAACATAGCGGTAAAATCTAAATTTAATTTTATATCTTTTCTTACAAGTAGAGTCAATTTTTTTGTTTTCTAGGTAAATGTTTTTTTTATTAAAAATTTTATTTTAATGTTTTTTTTCATAATACAGATAAATTTTAATTTTATTCTTTATAATTTTATTTACAAAAAGTTAATTTTTTTGTTTTCTAAATATAGATTTTTTTATTAATTTTTTTAAATTCTGAATTGTCTGAATGATGTATTATTTTGGCTAAAATAAAATATGTCAATTTTCCAAGTTGTCATTTTCTTTTTCATATGCATGCGTATGATGCTGCCTTTTTTGGCATTTTTTTACCAAAAAATAGACGATAAACTATGCTTGTTAAGAGTTAAAGTCAGTACCTTTCATTTTGGCTTTTAAAAATTACTATACTTTTTGGTCAAAACCAATTTTTAAAAAACAGATTGATTAAAACCCGGCTTTTAAATTTTCGGTTTTTCTTCAACCCTACTACACCATAGTAGCAGATCTGTTCTCACCCCCTACCATAGTAGCAGATCTGTGAGGATGGCGAGTAAAAGAACATAAATATTGCATATTGGTGCATATGTAAGCACACCCGGTGTGCTTACCTATGCACCTTACCCCCACCCACCCTCGGTGGAGGGGGCAAGGGTGACTTCACCCCTCCACCTTTGAGAATACTATTAATTGTAACGGAGGCGAAAAATATTAAAAATATACATTTTACGTCTGTTTTTCAAGAAACTGTTTTGAAAAATACTGAAACGGAACGAAAACTTTTATACTTGAAAGGAGTTCTGGCTTTCCTTTCCCCTCCCCCTCATTTTTTTTTTTCTAGATCTGGGCTGATGAAAACACAGTGACGTACGTTTCGTGCCAACATTTTTGCCAGAGTTAAAATCAGACGGATTTAATGAAAGTTATCACTTCCATGAAAATTGTGACACCTCTATGGTATGGGAAAAAAAATGGTTTTATTTCTAAAATTCGAAATTTTGCAAAATACCACTCCCCGCCCCCATATTTCAGCAGAATGTTTTCTCAGTATCTCAAAACGATCGTAGAGTATCAAAATGATCCATCGATGTCATCAGCTTCTAAACCGAAAAACAATATTGTTCGCTCAGAAAATTAAACTTTCAAATAATTTCTTACCCTGCAGAATTGTTCGGGTGTAATTTGTCAGGCATAGGTAACTTTAATGCAAAAAGAGAATGTGGACAAATTGTGAATGGTGGATTTCCAATGTAGTATAATATTTTCTCCTTTCTTTTACAGGTCTTTAGAAAATTTCTTGAAAAATGCTGAAATATAAATAAGTTTAATCATTTTTGCCTCTATTACCCTTACTAGCATTCTGAAGGGGGGGGGGGGGGAGTCATGCCGGTCATGCCCATCCTAGATCCAATCCGCCCAGGGCCGGATCTAGGGTGGGCATGACTCCCCCCCCCCACGTTTTTTGCAGTACACCTATCCCTCGGTTTACACTGAAGATAGGTTCCGCACAAAACCGTGTAATCGAAATCAAAACCGTGTAAAACGAAAAAAAAAAAAAACACTAAAATGTTCATAATTCAGTTTCGATTTACACGGTTTTGATTTCGATTACACGGATTTCGATTTACACGGTTTTGTGCGGAACCTTATCTTCAGTGTAAATCGAGGGATAGGTGTACTTAGATCCGCCCAGGGCCGGATCTAAGTTGTAGAGTCGCTCAAAAAAATATCCGTACAAAGTTGCCAGATCACTAATTTCTAAAATTGGACAGATTTTTATTGATTAATCTATTTCTGTCGTTTCCTTCATTGCACTAGAGATAGCAGTTTGGCAAGAACAACTTTTTTCATATTGCATAAAAAATTACATAAAGTTCTGTTAACAGACTTTGTTTCGTAACAAGATTCTCTTTGACACGCATTTGTCATTAAATATGTGACAAAGTCTTCAAAATAAAATGACTCAACGCATAAGAAGTTTTTTCGCAGAGTAGCCTTCGAAAAATTATCTGTAATAATTACAGATTATAAAATTATTATATTAACAGATCTATTTTGATGGTATTTCTTTTTTGGTAGAAATACTATTAAATTTTGGTATGCGAAAAGCATACCAAAAAGAAATACTAATAAAAGAGATTGTTAATTTTCAGTACTGAATAATAAAAATATTTACTCGTGTTTATCAAAAATGGAATCTCCAAACTAGAGCTATTTAACACTTTCTCTTAAAAAAAAAAACGTTTTGAGATACTATTTCAAAATTGCTAACTTTTATAAACACAATCAGAGATAAAAACAATTCCTATCAAGGATAATTTCTTAAAATTTCCCTTCCAGCAGAAAACTAATTTTATTTGTATTTCTTTTATAAGTAAAAATCGGAGATAAAAATAACTATTAAAGGGCATTTTCTTAAAAATTGCATTCCAGCAAATAAAAACAAATTACCCCTCAAGCAGCTGCTTGCTGCAGAGATCTGACAGGAGTGACAACTCTTATAATTAGAATCAATATGTAAAACACTTATTATCAAAGAATTTTTCTTAAAGTAAAAATTAAAACTTCCCTTCTAGATGGAAGAATAGTTACATTTCTTTTACAGTTACAATCAAAGATAAAATAAATTATTATTATTATTAAAGAATAATTTCTTTAAAATTCCCCTCCAGTAGTTACCACATTTTTTACGAATATTCGTTCGAAATCCAGATAAGGCATGGATTTTTTTTTGTGTTGTTTTCTTTCTGCTGAGGTCACGCCTTCTTCACAGATCTTCTCTATGGTAGTGTTTATTAGCCTTTTATTATAAAGTTCCTCTTAAAATGATGAATTGAATTATCCATTAAATTTTTTTTGAAATATCCAAGTGCCGAAAATTTAAACTTCCAATTGTTTTCTCTTTTTTATTATTAAATTTTTTTTAAACGGTTTAATCATAATTTGTTCTTTTCGGATGCAAATAGTGCAAAAATAATAAAGTGCTGTAAAACTAAAATATATAGACATTTCAGCTACGTTGACATACCTTTCAGGCTTCTCTCGCAAACCACTAAGCATAACTGTACCAAGTGTGTGTGTGTGCGTGGAGGGGGGGGGGGGAGGGGTCAGAGAATAAGTCTTGAATAGAGTTTTCCAAATACTAAAATACTACACCGGAGAGGAAAGGTTAAAATGATATTCTATATGGAATAAGGTTTTACAAGTGTTTATTTTTTAAGATAATTTTTAGTATTCGTGGTCGAGTGGTTAGGGCGCGTGGAGGGGGGGGGAGGGGTCAGAGAATAAGTCTTGAATAGAGTTTTCCAAATACTAAAATACTACACCGGAGAGGAAAGGTTAAAATGATATTCTATATGGAATAAGGTTTTACAAGTGTTTATTTTTTAAGATAATTTTTAGTATTCGTGGTCGAGTGGTTAGGGCGCTTGGCTACTGATCAGAGGAACCTGGGTTCGAGTCCCGGGTAAGGAATGGATGTTTGTATTGTCTTTCTGCTGAGATTTCGCCTTTCCCATCGACCTTTTCTATGGCGTATTAAACTGAGACCCCTGTCAGAGACTCTGACAAGTAGCTGCTTGAGGGGATATTTATTTTTTATTTATATTAAAATATTATGCAAAACGTATGTTTTGGATTTCAGAGCAGATAAGTTTGCACAAGACAGCATTTTTTTTTTTGTGGCGGAGGAGGAAAGTAACCGTCCCCCTGGGTCCCAACTCACTCATCCCAGGGTACGTCCTTGTCCCAAAGGTCTGTGAGGTTCCTGTCAGACTTCTATGGCGAGCAGCTGCTTAAGTGGTATTTGTTTTATTAAACTTCCTAGATTGGACAAATACAAGCAAAACAGTGCAAAGCTTTCTGAAAATTGTTCAGATTGCAGGTACTATAGAAATTTATGCCTTTGTACTACTACAATAACAAAACAAATTATCAATCACGCGGACCACCATTTGACCAGAATGAGTGAAAGAGATGTGAGGCACCGGTAAGAGTGAACGACTGTCTTTAGTAGGTTAAAGGGCCGATAGGTGGCGCTGCGTAAGCTACTTGTTGCAGCTTGGAGTCTTAGCTGAAGCCAGTTGTGTGGTTGTCTTCTCCGTTCTCAATTGCGGCGTATTATTCGCCATTTTGATTTAAAGAGAAAACAGCTGGTCTGCTCTTCTCAACCTAACATCAGGGTATTATAATCCGATTAAGATTTTGGCTAAGAAGGTAAGATAATATTTGAAACGCTATCACTGCCATTATGAATGGTAATGCAGATAAAGCATTACGTCGTTAAATGGCGCAAACTTGGGGGGGGGGGAGGACAGATTTAAAGAGAAAGATCCATGGACTGTTGGAAAGACCAAACATAAAAGCATTCAGGCATAAAATGGGAACGTCTCGCAATTGATAACTTGTAAAATTCTAACCTCTATATTTAGTCACGTGTATTACCGATGACAATTTTTTATAACTGTTGCCACTGTTAGTAAATGATTGCTCATGCTGTACATTTAATTTAATATTTAAAGAAATTCCTAAAAACAAATTCCGGGGACATTTATTCGTCGAGGACAGCTCTTTATACAAAGAATGTCCCCGGAAAATGGGGATGTATGGTCACCTTACTTCAACTACAGATTTCCTTAATAGTAAATAAATTTTTAGTAAAATGCAGTTATTAGGTAGCAAATTAAGTTGATCTTTCGTAACATTTTATTTTAATATGTAAGAAATTCTCCAGTTAATTTCCAATGATTTTAATTCTGTATTTTCCAATTATTATCAAATTAGGGCTCGTTTGATCAAATTTAACCACAGTGGAATCTGAGACAGAGGGGATAGGGGAGCATATATTGGAGCCATCGACAGGCCAAATATTATTTTCAATGGGGAGAAAACAAATTAAAAAAAAATGATGTTGGAAGAAAAAGATAGAAAATAGGTGCAAAATCTTTTATATAATAATGGTAAATTATATATTACAATATATATATATAATTACATATATTATTATATGATCCTCCTTAATTTGTATGTTGTCTTACCTGGTTGTGAATCAGTTATTGATAGTATTATAATTTTACTGCTTATTTGTTGCAGTTATACATATTTGCTCAATCAATAAGATAATCATTTAGTACATCACACTTTTAAATGGCTTGAAAGCAACTAAATACATGCAAAAATATTTCTTCTTAAGTATTGATCTTCCAGTTTTTTTTTTAGAATTTCATGAAGTGAAACTAATGGGGAGGCCCAAGACCCACCCCTTTAGTTAAATGGTTTTAACAGGAATGGCGATTTAAAAAAAATATTTAACCTATGTATTGAGCTTATCTTATAATAACCAGTTTCTGAAAAACACTAAAAAGAAGGGAGAAATCATATTTTTATTTCCTTCTAAAGTTTTTCCAATTCAGTCATTTGACTTCATCCTAATTTTTCTGATTTTTGTGTTTGTAACTACTTTATTTAAACAAACATTTATACAGCAGCATAGGCAGAAAAAAAGGAAGATGGTACAGTTTTTCAATAGTGAAACTTGATTAACTGACTTTCTATTATTTGACTGTCAATTTGATCAAAGTCAAATTCAGTCAAACCACTGAATTTAGGTAAATATGAGTGGTAGCACATGCACTTGTTAGAACTGCACTTCCCACCTCCTAAAGAAAAAAAAAAATCAACAGATTTGATAACAAAATTTCTTTATTCATCTTTTTTTTCAGTTGAATTTTAAATAATATATTTATTGCCATAATCTTGCCCCACCCCTTTTCCTTCTATCATTGTATTGTAAAAAAGAGCACCTGACATGTAATCAAGAGGTCATGGGTTCAGGTCCCACCTGGCTAATGACAATTTTTCCTCTATATTTATCTAAAATGTTGTATAGAATTTTCTTCATAGATGAAAAAAAATCATGCCGATATTTTTATAGCATGAAATTATGATTTTGTGAAATAAGAATATTTGATTAAAATAGGTGAATTATCTTACACTGCCTTTTAGTGGCTTCTTAATAGTGTTTAAATGATGTTAACCCTTTTGACAATTCACTATGGATTATTTCTTTGGGTATAATATAGTACTTATAATAAGGCTTTATTAACATGTTTTTGTTTCTGTTTTCTTCATTATGTAATCAGAATGTGTTTCCAATGTTTTTATCCAACTTTACCTAATTGTATATTTACCCCTCAAATATCTTAACTTTTTGGCACATCTGATCAACCACTCCCCCATATAAGTCTGGATCCATCGAAGTCCCAATCAAGGATCTGCTTTACTTGAACACACAGTGGCATAGTCAGAGGGGATTGAGAGTTTACATAAATGTAGTGCATGCATGTAGTGTCTTCTCTTCTAAAGCACTTTTATTAACTCAAAAGATTTTAAATCAATTCACTAACTCTAATTTTACTACCTCAATCTGTTTGCAGTAACATTAAAATAAAGTAAAAAATTCAAAAATTCTTTCATTGGTTCATAGTTTAATTTCTTAGCAATTGTTGTGTGTTAAAACTCCAAATTTTTACTCCTTTTACATCCAAATTCAATATTTTAAAATTTGAAAAAAAAAAAAAAAAATCCCATGAAATAAACATTAAGCTACTATATACACCAAAACAATTATGAACTTGATTATGGGTTCAGAGGAATTTTATCAACAAAATTATCTTCAAGGTCTTTATTAAAGTTTAAACATAGTGCAAATTTACTATAATCGTGTGCTGAGTGTTAATTTTATGGTTTTCCAGTTCATTGTAAATTATATAATTGTGTGCAATTCTGTATGTAGCATAGTAATATTCAATCAGTTTTTAATTGTATTCAATGTTTTAACATAATTTTTTAATAAACATTGTTTTATACTAATTTATTTTGCAATTTTCTAGAAACAATCTGCTGTACAATAAACATTTGTACTCCTTTTTTATCCTTCTTTTGTACCGATTGTGTACTCCTTTTGAAATCCTATAAATTTATCACCTTAATAGCATATGAAAACATTTTGTGCACATTTTAATGTAAATTTACAAGGCTACTTTTCATAGAGCTAATTCTAGCCAAGGCTAGAATGTTGAAAAACCAAAATATATTTTCATTGATCATTATTGAGATTAATATTTTAAAAATCAAATGAAGCGTAACTTCAATCAACAAGATGCCTCTGACCCTGTTTATATAATTTGCACACTGTATACCACCTACTCTGAGACAGCTCAGATGGTATCACACTAGGCTCATAATATACAGTTCCCAGATTCAAGTCTCACTTGTTAGCTTTGAGATTTATCTCCACTAATTCCCAACCTGCCCTCGGTGAGAAAGGGTGCACCATCAGCTTGGAAAGTCTGCCATCTGTCAGATGGGACCATTGCCCTGGGTGGAGGAGAGCCATACCCTTTGCATATTAAAAAACATGCTGGATGCCCTAGCCATTTAGCTAAATGTATCCAAAAAAAAAATGCCCTTCAGAGGTAAAATAATCAAACTCAACTAGCTACACTGCCTTCAAGCTAGCTCAGAAAAAATATTGTAAATATTCTTTCAACAAGGGCACTGGCAACAGATTATGGTAAGTCAGAACAATAGTATACTTGACTATTCTTTAGCTGCTGCAGACCAGTTATGTCAACTGTTAATATAAGAGTGTACACTGGTGCTCAGTACTGAAGAATAATGGACAAAAGTATACATAACTTAAAATAGTTTTCAGCAGATACAGTTAAATAAGTGGGATAATGATAATCATGTAATGAAGCATGAAATGGGGAAGGGTTGGGTTGTTTTACCCCTGAGTAGCTTTTTTGTATACAATGGGTTAAATGGCAAGGTCACAAGAACTCTGAAGGCTCAGAAGATTTGGAGTAGGGAACCAACTGGACAGCTGTTGGGAGACACATGGTAGGCTCCCCAGGGGATGATGTACCCTTTCTCACCAAAGCAGTGTGGATGTCCTACACAGACCCATGACTTAATGTCCCAATTGATTGGACAGTGACCTTTCCAAGCCCATCAAGGTCCCCTACTGACTGTGGGCAGGAAGTTTTGTGGAGATAAATCTCAATGCTGACTAGGTGGGACTCTCAAACCTGGGTACTGCAGATTATGAGCCTGGTACGCAACAGACTGAGTCTGCTGACCCTGTCCCGAAGTGGGGAAGTGATCAAATTGTTTAAGATATAACATGATATATTATGATCATTAGCTATTTCATAATGAAGTCCATGTCTAATTAAATTACTTTTTTTTAAATAAGCATTATTAAAAGTAATATGCTTGCTGTTTTTGTAAAATATTTTTTTAAAAATCATAATTAAATTCTCTTTATTTTGATTAATGACATGACCTACATATTTCTATCTATTCATTATATCAGGATAAGGTCCATAAAGCTATTATTTTCTGCTGAGTAAACTTACCAAAGTGAATAGTTGTATAAACCTGGCATGTTAAGTGTTAAAAAGTGGACACTAGCCTTAAACAATAAGTTAAACAATTATGTTAGCAGCATCTGAACTGTATCTTTTATTTTAATTGTTCTTAAAGCTATTCGAGTTTAGTGTATCCAATAGATTGGTGTTTTTCATGAATGCAAAGTTGATTTCAGCAGCAATATCAAATGCAGTTACATATAAATAAGAACTCCAGCATTCTAGCTTTGATCAATCATACATCAGAATATATTCCCAGTGATTTCAGTGATTTCCATCTGTGAAACTCAACATGATTGAAGTAACCTTGTTTAGTTCTGGATTAGCAGAACAACATAATAGTGAAATTTTATTGACCATATACTTCTATGTCATTTTTCAATTGTAGTAACAGTGGTGTACCCTCACCATCAAAATTAAATTTGTATTTTAAAGTATACTACCTATTAAAAATATATTGGGCCACACAGGAAATGGAAAGCTTCTCAAAATCCCTTTGATAAAAAAAAAAAATTTCACCCTGAAATGACAACTCTCTTTTGTGTATTCATATAAAAATATCTTAAATTTACAAGTTTTTTAAAAAAAAATTATGTTTATTTTACAGAAGCAGTACATCACAGATCAGCTTGCTAAGTAGGAGTGAAAATTCTACAAGTGGTTATAGGTATTATAAAAATTTAGTTAATGTTATATTTCAAATATATATGGGGGGAAAATTAATGAAATTTAATTTTATCTATCATAAATACAAAGTGTAAGAATCACTTGCAAAAATGTTATTGTAGTTTAATAAATATCTAATGTATTTGTATGTAATACTTCATTGAAATCTTCCCAGTATAGAGCTAATTCACTTTTAAATACTTTTAGTTCTTATCAAAGAATACAAAGCATGAAAATAAGTTTTCAGGTAAAAATTTAACAATATGCAAAATTCTAAGCTTCTGGTTCAAGGAAAAGAAATGCAATGGTATCTACAATCAAACCCTGTAAAAGTTTTTGCATGCATGGTAATTGTATTTCCAATTACTTTGTATGTATATAATCTATACAAAAGAACCAAATTATTAATAAAGCTTGCCTTTGTAAGCACAGTGCTCATTCAATCTTAAAGCCATGTTGCAATTTTCTTAAAACATATTTGGTAAATGAGAGTTATTTTCAATTTTTTTTAAGTTTGGATAAGATTAAAAATAAAGGATCATCACCAGATTCAATGCATCTCAGTCATTCTAGTATATCATTAATTTTATTTAAGTATTCCGATGATAAATAACTAATAGCTTTAGTTTTATTAGCACATAAAATGTGAAGATCTGTTTTATATTTCTAAATTCGATCAGTTCATCAATCTCAATGTGATACAATAATCATTATTATGTAGATTATTAACCGAATGATATAAGTGAAAAAATCTTTGTCTTGATCTTGATAAAATTTGTTTAATTTTTTCTACTTCAGAAATTAATTTCTAAAGTGGAAGTTGTTTTTGAGGATAGCACAACTTTGCTCCTATCTCCAATGCCCTATGTAGAATTTCTTTAAGTAAATTTTGTGTAATTAAAGTAAGGAATTGGTTTTATTCTATTGTTGAAAGATTTAGAATTTTCTTATTCAAGCTTTATGGATTTATGATGTTATCTCTTTTTAATCCTTATCATTTAGTAATAAGGAGTCTGATTTTCCAATGATATCATATAAAATGTAAGGAAACATATACTAGTCGAATATAAATGTTCATAACATATAGAGTTTTTTAATTAGTTTTTATCTAATAAAATATCTTAATAGTTTAATTTCTGCATTATGAATTAATTTTGGAATAGTTTGGACTGTTATGTTGCTGTTTCTTATATTTTAGAAATTGTGATATAATAGTTTCTACAAATGCATAAAAATTGTAGTTGTATTAAGTCTTATCATTTCAGAAGAAAACTGAATCAAGTTCTTTGACAATAAAAATTATTATATACAAACCTTCATAACATTAAATCCTAATCATATGGAGTTGTGAATAAGTTTACATAAGAACTTACAGAAATTCATTAAAATAAGTGCCAATAATACAAGAAATGCCTCTAGAATAATATTTTTTAACCTTTCAGTATCCAGCTTGAAAAACTGGTTTACATTCAGAGACCAAGCTATTTTCTCCTTATGCTCAACCAAAAAAAAAATTTTTTTTGAACTTTTTTGCCAAATAATTAATGAAAGGAATTATGGCATATTATATGCCAATTAATCAGCATTTAATTCTTGATTTTTCTGAAAATAAAATATTTAACAATAAAGACTACTAGTTTTATTTTAACAGGACTTTTTTTAGAGTCATGTAGTAAAAAAAATGCATCTGGTAATGTAAATAAAATTTTATTAAAATAACCCTAATAGACAGAAATGATTATAATGCACATGAAGAAAAAGCCTGTTTTATTTTTCTGAATAACAAAAAAAAATTAATTTTCTTGTTTCAAGTAAATATTTCTCCCGTTTTGCAATTTTTTTTCGCAGTACCCTACTTTGAGAAAAGTCCAGGCTTTTCACCAATTGAGCTGAGTCTG
The DNA here is from genome assembly GCA_038380435.1 of Ryuthela nishihirai. Lineage (NCBI taxonomy): Eukaryota > Metazoa > Arthropoda > Arachnida > Araneae > Heptathelidae > Ryuthela > Ryuthela nishihirai. The sequence continues at coordinate 44,832,611 of JAWZYU010000031.1, forward strand.
ATAAACAAGTCAACTTCAGAATTTTAAAAGAAAAATAACCAATCAACAGAAATAGGTCATGTATTAGTATATATTAATCTAGAGTAAATTTCTTCCTGAATAATATATATATACCTGAAACATAATTTTTATTTCTTTTAATGATTCTTTTCATTATAGTATATTTTGAAATATGGGCCAGCATTATACAGTGTGACTAGATAGTTACAACTGCAACTGCAGTTCTAAAGTCGAATGCATGCAACTGCATTTTAAGGTCTTGAAGCCTAAAAAGTCTAATTTTTTTTTTATATAGTTTTGATTTTAGGAGTGGGAACAATGCATATAATAATAGGATAAATGTTATAGATGATAAAAATAATTCTAGGGTTAGGTTTAAGGCAGAAAAGAAAATAAAACACAAAAAGCAAGGGAAGTCCATACTTCGTAATTACTTCTAAAAATTTTTCATTTTTAAAAACAGTTTTTTTTATGGATTTTTCAGGAGATTTTTAAAACTTAAAGAAAAAATTTGTTGATAATAGTTCAAATCAAACTTGTGAGCTTAAATCAGGGGGTTGCTTCAGCATAGAGTAATGTTAACAAATAAATTGACAATTCATATATCAGGTCTAACAAATGGTGATTGGATGGCTTTAACAAATTATTTATATCCTAGCTTAATAAAATGTGCATCAAATGAAAAAAGAAAGTTTTAATTTTTAAGCATAAAGAATGTATTTTTTATAAGATATATATATATAAGAAACTTTTCAAATGGCAATTTTTATTTTTAACCCCTTAACATGTCGCAGCTGGGTATACTGTTTTCACTTTCCAATTCTGGGGGTGCAAAGTTGGAACTTTGTAATGTAAGATTGTAAATATTATTTTTTAACAGAAATTGGCATTTTTTAATGCTTCTAATCAAATTCATTTCAGTCTAATATATATCTTTTTTTTCCCTCTTGATTCTGCTTGAAACAATTATTAAAAAATTAAAACTATAAACTTGAAATATATAACAATGATTTAATTAGTATCTTTATTCTTATTTACTGTAGTAGATTATCGATTGGTTTTTGATTTCTGGTATGTTGACCTATTTATAGCATATCAGAGTTGTAATGCAACTTTTAACATAAGTTATTAATTTTATTACTACCAGAAGTGGCATCATCCTGTAACTTTGCGATCAATATTTTAACAGCCTTTTTATTTCAAAGACTTTTTTTACTCTGGTGCTTCTGGAATTATTTTTTACTGTTTTTCAAATATATACTGTGATTATGAAGAATAATTTGAAATGATTGAAAATAAAGCCACTAATGATCTGATACTCTCTCTAATGGCTGATCTCAGGAGAATCATAGGATTACAGGATTAGCCTAAAAGGTGATTTTTAAAAGGGGGAACTTATTCTAGTGATAATTTTAATGATATTTTAACCAAATACACTAATTAACATTAGAATATTGCAGATTTTAACTGAATTTTCAACAAATTTTTAAAAATAAACTTTTTTGTAATGGTTCATATTGAAACAATTCATTCTCTATTTCAGTGCTTCAGTTAAACTTTAAATGCTTTGAAATATTTTTATTCAGTTTTTTACAGTCCTTTATCTTTTTTTAGATATATTTCTCAGTTTTTATTTAAATTAACTTATTTTTAAATCATAATGAAATATTTATAACACCACTTTCCTTAGGCTTAGTTTGCTGATCGCCAAAAAATCTCAGCACATGCATTATTTGTATAAATGGCCAAGAAATTTAGAAAAGACTAAATAAGTGAAAGATTTAAGCATTAAAAAAATATTAAGAACTTATTTTTATTAAAATATTAAAATAATTAAAAAAAATGCAAAAAAATACTTTTTTTTTAATTTTCATCATCATCATCAAGCAGCCATGGGCTACGGAGGTCCAACCAGACCATGGAACGTAGTTCTCCAAGCAAGTCTATCTTGAGCTACATCTACTGCATCTGGCCACTGCACACCAATTCCAACAAGGTCCTGTTTGACATTGTCTGCCCACTGTGTCCTAGGTCTCCCCTTCTTTCTGAGGCCTTTAGGCACACTGTTCATAACCCTATTCGCCAATCTACAACCATTCATACGGGCAACATGGCCAAACCAACGGAGTCTCTCTCTGCACAATATTCTGCTTAAAGGAGGTTGCAAACTCCTTTGCCTAACCTCATCATTAGTTACAAAGTTGAACCACCTAATGCCCAAAATACTGCATAAACATCTGGAATCAAAAGCATCAAGTTTCCTGTTATCTTGTTCACAAAGGATCCAAGTTTCACTACCATAACTAACCCTAGAAAGAACCAAACTATTATACATTCTAATTGTAGTCTTTAGATGTATACGCCTATTTCTCCACACTCTCCATAGATTCTTAAAAGTCCCAGCAGCAATCCCTATTCGTCTGTTAATCTCATGCCGCACATCACAGCATCTGTTTCATAGCTCCCCCAAGATAATTAAACTGTGACACCTGCTCAAGACTGCAACCATTCAGATTAACTGAATCACAGCCTGCCTGACCAATTTTCACTTTAGTTTTCTCTCTGTTTATAATCAAACCTACTCTACCAGTTTCATCAACATCTCGAATGAAAGAGTTCATCTCATCAACATCATTTGCCAAAAGGGCTAAATCATCAGCATAATCTAAATCAGAAATTTTCGTATGTCCAGCCCATTTAAGGCCAAAATCTTTCCCTTGAAGTGAATTTCGCATAACATAATCAACAACCAAACTAAAGAGAAAAGGAGACAAAATGCACCCTTGTCGAACACTAGAAGTAATGCTAAACCAATTGCTACAAGACTTACCAACTCTCACACACGACTCAGTGTTATTATAGAGAGCTTACATTATGTTAACTAACTTGTCAGGTATACCATATGATCTCACAATCAACCACAAATTATGACGATCAACAGAGTCAAAAGCCTTTTTAAAATCAGCAAAGCTAGCAACCAAAGGTTTCTGAAACTCTAAACATTTCTCAAGAATCTGCCTAAGTGAAAATATCTGATCCACACATCCCCTACCACTTCTGAATCCACATTGCTCATCAGGCAATTGACTGTCAACCAGATTCTTAATTCTATTAAGCACAATCATGGAAACAACTTTACCTGGAACAGAGAGTAGGCTGATACCCGTATAGTTATCACAAGAACTGTGATCACCTTTTTTGAAAATAGGGATAACAATAGCTGTGGTAAAATCCTTAAGAACCGTGCCTTTATCATAAAAGATATTCAGAATTTCAGTCATCCAAGTGGTAACTGAAACATTCCCAGCTCTAAGCATTTCTGTAATAATTTCATCTACCCCTGGGGATATTTGTAGTTTAAGTTTAGAAACAGCCAAAATAACTTCAGATTGTGTTATAGAGCTAACATTAAAGCCACCAATGCGTCTATCATCATTGCAAACAATGGTAATAGAACTAACCACATTGTTTAGAATATCACTGAAATGCTCAGCCCACCTAACCATGACAGAATCCTCACCTTCTATAATCATTCCTTGTTTATCCGTAAATCCCTGTATACCTGTCTGTTTTCTACCACACAAAACATTAACTATCTGGTACAACTCTCTGCTGTTGTGCTGTCTAACTGCTTCCTCGGCTTTGTCAGCCAAGCCATCAAGCCAAGGATTCTTATCAGCAGCTAACCGATCCTTTACACGTTTATTAAGTTCTCTGTAATGCTTTCTATTAGGACTAGTAGGGTATTGATTAAGGACATTCCTGCAGTTCTTTCTTTCTGAAATATGCTCAAGTGCCTTATCAGTCAAATAATTCTGCAACCTCTTCTCCTTTCTTCCTAAAAGAGTACTGTTAGTGTCCAAAAAAGCCTGTTTAAAATGGTCCCATTCTTCCTCAACTTCAGTAGTAAGCATACCATGACTGTCATAATGACTAAGTAACCTATCATGGTAAGTTTTAGCTATAACTGGATATTTCAGAGCTTCATCATAAAAGGCAAATTTTTTAATCTTAGCACAACACTTCTCAAGTTTAAGTTGCAAGACACTTTTAACAAGGTAATGGTCAGCTCCACTATATGACCTGGTATTACTAACAGAACTAGCCCATTTGCTGTTAATTAACATATAATCAATCATATTCTTATGCAGCCCATCGGGTGAAATTCATGTGTACTTATGTATGTTGTGGTGTTTGTAATAAGTGTTAGTTATTCTGAATCCATTGAGTTTACTTACCTGTAGGAGACGTTGCCCATTGCAGCTACCAATACCAAAAGGGCCTATTACTCCTCCCCAAAGTCAGAGTCAGTACCAACTTTGGCATTGAAGTCACCAAGAAACAAGGGCAATATCTCCTTTCTTGACAAAATTCAAAATATCCTGAAGTTGTTCATAAAACCTATCCTTCTCATCCTCATCGGCATCCTCAGTGCGGGTATAACAGCAGATAACATTCAAGTCTTTAACACTTGTCTGAAAATTTGCTGTAAGAAACCTTTCATTAATGCACTCATATCCTAGAAGAGCATCACTGGCGTGTCTGCTGAGAAGCAGACCCACACCTTGATGATGCTTATTGTCGTCCCTCCCTGAAAAGAGAAATTTAAGATTATTTTTAAGAATCTCACCTTTACCTGTCCAACTGGTCTCTTGCAAGCAAAGAATATCTGAATTATAATGGTGGAATTCTTGTGTGAGGACATCAAGAGAAAAAGCTCTGTGCAGAATCCTCACATTCTAACTACCTATGGAGAGAAAATGGTTAGTGGAATGTTTAAAGAAACTATGTTTATTGAGAGAGGGAATGCCGACAATATCAAACAGCCCCCTAATCGTAGACATGGGGCAAAGACCCATTCCCCCACTGCCAAAGGCTGAAGCCATCTGCACTGAAAGACTTCCTTGAATGTAGAATGACGATGCCAGTAGAAGCAAAGAGTTCAAGTGCCTGGGATGACCTCTGCTCACGATTATTCACCAGCTGATAAACATATCCTGTGAATCTATTCACTTGGGGCTGTCAACCCACAAACAGAAAACACAGCGGAAGATTTTCCCTCCACAGAAGCCCACCAGTGCAGCAAAATCAGGATCCATAATCAAGCTCAGAACCATATATCTCTTCAGTCCAGTGGGTTTATATGTTCAGCACCAGGACGCTGTGTGGTTGACCACTCCTCAGCAGGGTAGAAAAAAAAAAGTAGCCATAGTTGTCCAGATCAGTAGGCCACACTAATCTGGCAGCCCTCCCCTTCTGTTCACTTCTACAAGAGAGTATCTCTTTTGAAAGGTACTAACGGTCTGCACCACGAGAAGGCAGGGTCGGACATTTGGTACTAGGTCTGGCCGGTTCTATGCATCATCACAGGGGATTGGTGCATAGCTCTCCTTCGAGTGACTACCTAGCTACCATTTACAGAACATTTGTATTTTCACTGAAGTAAAAATAGAAAGCAATTTAGTAAAATTTTGCAATATTTTAAAAAATGTTTAAAAACTTTAGCTAGTATTTTATTTTTCTTTGAATTTTTTCAATTTTATTAATCACAATTAAATGCTCTTTCTTTTGGTAATGTAACATGAGTTTTTCACTTCATTACTTACTTCAGGATGAGATTCTAAATTTGTACATTTTATTTTCTGAAAACACTTTAAAATTAACTTGGCCACCAGAGTGAGATTAGTTTTAGAAACCTGACACTTTTAAGAGTTGAAAAAAATCGATTTTACTATTTGTACTAAAAATGGATACACACATCCTTAGCCTCTCATTTCGGATTCTGCCAACATATACATATGACTTCAACACTGGAAAGATTAAAGGTCCTGCCAGTTTTATATGTTTCACTTCTCTATGATGAGCTAATTTCTCTATAATATCAAAATATATGTTTTTCTGTAATATAATGTTTTTCTGTAAAATTTAAGAGACATTGTTAAAGAACATTAAACATGGCCTTAAAAATAGTTGATGTCTTTAAGAAATGTAACCTGAATTCATCAACTATATCAACAATTATGAAGCACAAATCCATGCATTTCCTCATATGAGAATAATAGGAATGCATCAAGTGATCACGTGCCTCAGAAAAGCTGCCAACAAAAAGTGGATAAAGCTGTATTTCAGTGGTTTCTCAAAGAGAAATGTAAGTCTGCTATAAATGGACTGTTTTTGTGCTAACAAGCTTTCAATTATGTTGTGTAATGCTCAGGATAAAAATATTTAAAGCATTTTTTGGCTGGTTACACTGCTTTTGAAAATGTCACAAAGTAAAAGTTTTTAAATTAATTGGAGGGGGGTACTAAATGAACGATTTGCTGGGGAAGAAAGCCAATTATTCCTCCCCTCCAAGAAAATTTTTATTTTATGTTATATTATTTAAAACATGAATGACATGATTGTAAGCTTGTTTATATTATCTTCCTGTAATTGGGCTATTTTGCCCATTTATCCCCTCCCCACAAAGAAAGGGAGGGTGTTATTTGATTAGTACTCATTATTTCTATATCAAACCAAGGAAATCCTCATTTGTAAAATGTTTAGTTCAGAAAATAAGAGATCTGCATTTCTCTTCATATATTCATTCTCTACATTCCTTAGCAGAGCAAACTGAAAAATTCTTAGTTGATTCTCTGAAAGGAGTAAACAAATCTGAAGGAGCAAGTTGTAAAACTTCCTCAGATGTAGCCATAACTCAGAAATAGCTGAAAAACTTGCACAACAAAAAAAGTCAATAAAATATAGTCATACTAGCAGAGAAAAAGAATATTTATCAAACATGTTAAGAAACTGGAAGCTACTCTGAGTGGTGGTGTTTATGTGGATACTCAAAGTTTGCTGTTTATGGCACAAATGTTTCTAATGAGCTACATTGCCTCTTCTAATTTGATAACAATGAGAGTCCCAGAACCAAATGTTTTGTGGGGGTTACAAATGAAGGAATATCATTTTGTGAACCCAAAATATATATTCTAATGTATAAAAACAATTATTTGAATAGAAATCAAGTACATGATTAAAAGGATCCTCTTGTTCAGAAATTAATTAAAAATAACTTAAAATTCTCTATCATTGAGCAATAAAATTTTTAAGTTTATCCTTCAAGCTATTAAGGCAACAATTCAAAATGCATTTCATTCTGAAATATTTCACATTGTATAAAAAAATATCCAATACAGTTAGTTCACTGAAATGACCATACTAACTTTATTATGGGACTAATTAAAAAATTCCACAGAGATGATGAATGAAAAGGAATTTGCTTTTTTAATTTGATAACTCTCAGATTGAATTTATTTATATTTGTTTTTAACAAATATAGATAAATACAAAATGGCTTGGCATCATATATACAATTCAACCTTTGTTCTCACTGAATGGAGAATATTTGAGAATTTTTTGCAGATGCTCATGTTTCACAAGTTTTAAGTTGGTGTGACTGCAACTGCTCATAGTTGTGTAATCATCAATTGCTTCTTGCTGCAGTTTGTTCAATACTTTATTCAGAAATGCACAATTGAGTGATATTTCACATTATGATTTATTAACGGGCAGTATGACAGAATCTGTTCAAACTATCAGCACTGACTGAATCTGCCCTCATATTTATGTTGTTCTTCAATTTGGTCTATTTTTGATGTAATTTCATCATCTATTGAGTTCAGTGATTGAATGCTGCACTTGACAAATTATCCTGACAGTTGGAATTTGAGCCTTGTCTTGGCCAGCTTTCATCATTTTGCTCTATGTTGATCATCAAACCAATAGTTCATCTCATGAAGATCATATGCAAAGTGAGCCAAATCATCAGCATTATAAGATATATTTAGTTGATTCCAGTCTTTCCCTGTCAATGCTTTTTTTATTGCATAGTTAAATCACCAAATTAAACAGAAAAGGGGACAGAATGTAGCCTTGCCTAACTGCAAATGTACTGCTGAACCTGTTATATTCCTTGAATGTATTTTTTATGATTAAGTGAAATATACAAAGAATTTAAATGTATGTATAAATGCAATTATTTTTCTTATTGATTTTTTTCTTATTTATTCTTGTTATTTCTAGTGTATGAGTATTATGTTTTTTTTGCAATTTTGTTTCAAAGTTGTTTTTTACATGTTTTATGTTTTTTGTATGCTATTTCCTGTTCACTGAAACATGGTTTCTGATACCATATGTGTAGAAAGTGTTTGTCAGAGGAATATGAAACAAAGTGGGGGACATCAACTACCTATAATGCATCTATAGGATAGTGGTCCAAGCATGCAGACAGTGGAGCTAAGGATTCCCCCACCCTCCAAACTCCCTAAAGAGTGTAGGTGTTAGCTGGTAAGGCTTTGGTTTGCCTCAGATGTGCCATAAAATTCAAAACAACCAACTTTCATGAATAACAGTTCAGTAAGATAAAAGTAACACTGCACTAAAATCAGTGCAAAGTAATTTTATGCTCTGACTGTGTGGCATAATCTGCTCTGGACAAGCATATACCTGAAGGTTATTTTTTTTTCAGCTCATCATTTCACGAGTTCCATGTCTACAGGACTTATCCTGTGATTCTTTACTACTGAAGTACCTGAAGGGTGATTGGAGTGCTTAAAGAAGGGTTTTGGATATGTAAAGATCAGATTCACATTAGAAGCTTGTGTCTCTGGACAGAAAAATAAGTAGATTCTGAATAGATCAAAGAATTAGATCTGGGTGAGACTAAATATAGGATCACAATATAGGGTTCTATGGATTTCAACCCAAGTACATAGTCTCTGTGACTAATTAGAGAGTTGTACACACGCTAATTTAGTTGCATGAGCTGAAAATTTAACTGAGAAAGAAACCTCTACATAGAAGCCAGTTTGTTGAACAGTGGTTCAGTGTATTAATGACTGCAAGACCTGAGATGAAGATAGTTATAAGTGATTGGTATGCTATAAAATTGGGTTGATGTGCCATAAAATTCAAAACAACCAACTTTCATGAATAGCAGTTCAGTAAGATAAAAGTAACACTGCACTAAAATCAGTGCAAAGTAATTTTATCTTGTTTAATTTAGCAGTTATTTTTCTCTCATTAAATATATATGTTTATCATATTTTTACTGTTTAATTTTTTTTATTTTAGTTCTGATCAAAAGAGGGATACAAAGCATTTAGACAGAAAGAAAAATTATGTAAAGAAAGTTAGTCCAGAAATGAAATCCTACATAGCATTAGATGATACAAGTAGTCTCGGTGAGCTCTCACCAATTTTAACTTGCATCAGAAGTATACAAGGTTAGTTGACTGTAAATTTTATATTAAAAAAAAAATAGTAACCCATTGTGCTCTGAAAAATTGCAGATTTTTGATTAAATACAAACTCTTAACAAAAAAATGTTCATTTGGACTCATTTCTTTGAAGTTTCTTCAGTCCTTCAAATAAATTCTAATTAAAGGTATGTATGAGTGATAAAAATTTCAGGCTTTAGTCTTCTAGAGCCATTGGCAGTGTATGTCACATCAAATTTCCTCAGATTTAGAGTATAGGCTTTGGTTTGCCTCATTAGCACAATGAATGAAACTTCAGTTTAAAAAAATAAAGTCCCTTTTGAAAATTTTTTTCCTATATCATATAAAAATATATATTTTAGTCTTGAAAAAGAATATTTTTCCATTTCATAAACATTTTATTAAGCTATAAAAAAATACTCCCTTCCTATGAATTTCCATCTCTTTTTGGGGAGAAATAAGGGTGGAGGGTAAAATTTGAAGTAGCCTTCAACTGTCCCCTACATGATAAGCTTTCATTTGACACCTTCACAATTGTAAGCCTTCATGTTAAAAAAATATAATAGAACTATTTTCACATTTTCTCTTTCTTATGGGGAGGAACTCCTTGTGCATTCGTAATATATAGTAGAACAATCCTATATATATTTACCCCTTTATAAAGGGAAAGAAAGCATCAGGAGTAAATTTTTATTATCACAGGCTTTTAATTGGCATGTATTTCATTACTCTCAATCGTCATGTTTTGAAGATATAGTGGAACAATTGGTTTCATATTTCCCCTTTTTTAGGTTGAAAGAAAGCATGGAAGGTAATTTTTTTATAGCCTATGACACTCCCACTTCATACACTTTCATTTGACACATAACCATAGGTGGGCTTGTTTATTAGGCCACTGAGGCACTACCCCAACAAGAAAAAAATAAATTTCAAGTTTAGTGTTCATTATTTGTCATATCTGAAGAAAATATACTTATATTCACTTTGTAATCATTATTTGCTGTGTTATATAGTCACAACAATCACTTTGTGAATCGATGCTACATTGTCTTCTCTAGTTTGTACAATACAAATTTACATATTACAGCCACTGCATTATCTATCTTATCATTATCTAATATGGCGATTACACAAATATGCAAAATATAATAGCAATGAATTGCAGGAAATAGTCTCCAATTCAGAGACCAACCCATGACCAATCCATGAGCAATTCGGAGACCAATCCATGACACTTGAGTGGCTGATTCAACCAATGCAACAAAGAGTCTATAATCTTCTTACTTTGCCAAAAATCTTCCTTTGACTATACAAGTAGGATTGCCAACCATTGATTTTGCCAAGGAAGGCCATTTAGATATGAACAGTTTAGAAAAGACATTTAAAAATGAGAATGAAACAATGTATTGAACATTTGATTTGTAATGGAATATTAATAATGCATTTTAGCATAATTTTTATTCAGTGGTGCATAACTTAGTGCAATGTCATTTGACTTGCTGTATGGTCGTTAGTTTGATACCAGCTGCAACCATCTCAGTTTTTCTCCTTTTTTTTCAGTTACATTTATACAATTTATTTTATAATAAATATATGTAATAAAGTATAAATTAATTATTTTAACCAAAAAAATAACTGTTCAATTGATATTTTATGATGAATGATTCAGTTTAAAATAATAAATACAATAATTTATAATCGGAACAAATAATCAGGGTTGAATAAAATAGTAAACCTCTATTATTATACAAATTTTTCACAAATAGTTTTTTAAAAATATTACTAGAACAGAGAGAAAAAAATGCATATATATATGTAGATAATTATTATAGGGAGGTGCAAATGCTGAATTGAACTGGAAAGGACAGGATGTTTTTCTGAGTTTTTTCCCCCTGAAAATTTCCTCAAGTAATATGTTTTGAGAATAACTGAAAAAAAAAAAAAGAATATGCACACATTACAGAACGTTTTTTAATTAAGTTCAATATCAGACATCTCTCCAAAATCTTTCCTACATCTTGTCCCTGCCTGTGCTAGTCAAAGTGTCCCACCAAAAATTTTAGTCAAGAGCACCACTGCATATATGATTAAGTTTGGCTCTCACATTTGAAAGATATGGTGGAACAACTGGCTTGGCAAACACGCAAACTGACAAATAATGAGCGAAAAGTAGGAGGAAAATAGGTAAAAAAAAGAATATCTTCTTGTTTCAGATCATCATTCCTCAGTTGCAATATCACTATCACTTTAATTACCATTACTCAATGCTGTAAAAAATCACCTGTTTTTAGCTCATGAGTTTCACCTGTTAACACATTTTTTTTTCTAGAGTTTCAAAATTCTCACAAAAGTTATCCAAAAACTTCTTAATTTGAGGATTTTGGAAACAATTACCAAGTTTTTTTCCCCCATTTCACTCTTTTTCTAATTTTAGACTTATTTCAATATTTCTGGATTATTTTTATTATTCATCACGTTATTTTCTTGATTCTGGGAATTTAATACAGCTGATAAATTAAATAATAAAAATTTAATATAGCTAATAATTAAAATAACTAAGATCTGCATAATACTATATATTAGGCAGATCTTTATAGCTATGAAGCACAAGACTTAGATGTGTGCATCTTTGACTAATGGAATACATGCGAGACTTTTGCACACTCCAGCCTACCTGCAGTAAACAAATGAATAATACTGCCTTTTCCAAGTTTATGTTCTTTACTATTGTTAAACTTTCTTATTTCTATTAATTTCTTTTAATTTTATTTCCATAAATTTATATACCGTTATCTATCTTCAAGAGCACTGCGTTTTTTTTTATAAGGAAGTCGTACAGTATGTTACAATAAGTATATTTTAACCTCACTTTAGGTTATTTGTTGAATTATTTATTGGTTTTTCAATAAAAAAACTTGGATTTTTTTACCATTTTCTGAGAATGAATGAGGTTTTGGATACTTGGGCTCAGAAATCAGTCTTCCTCCTGTTTGGTGGGGAATATACTATAATCGGTGATAAGAGTGTTTAGTCATATATTTTTGACATTGGACACTCACTTTTGTTTAATTGGTTAGTAGGCAGCATATTGAAAGCTTTATGAAAGGGAAGAACAACTAATATGCAACCAAAAAGAAATTCCAGCAATCTTTAGATATTATACTTTTATTCAAAAACTTTGAACTCAGAATCATTTGATTATAACCTGTTGTTTTAATGGAAATAGTGCTACTTTTTATGCAAGCCTTTGTTTTTTCTCCAAAGACGAATGTTGCTTTCTTCCACTTCAAATAAAATTAAATTGGTAGTCTAACTGGCACATTTTTGTTTCCCCAACATTGTTTTTTGGGAGGTGTCAAAAATAATATATTCAATGAGAATAGAGACAGCATTATTCAGTAGAAAGCTATAACCATGCACCTGGCCAATTAGCATTTCCATCCCTTTCAGCAACACCCAATTGAAACTTGGAAGGGACTTAATACACAGTATCCAATTTATTCACTTTTAACAACACATTATATGTGGATCAACACATATTCTGGAAATTATGGTACTTTTATTCATCAGGTGTTGCAGAATTAATCCTTAATTGCTTGCCAAATTCTTTTTTCACTATATCACTTGAAGTTTTATTAAAATTAATATGTCTGTAAATTTATTTAAATAATTTATTTTTATAAAAGTTTAGATTTAAATGCTGTTTAAATTGGTATTAACATAATATATTTCTGCTCCTTGGTTATTTGGCAAAAAAAAATTATGAAATTCACTTTTTTATTTGACTGAGCATAGTTGATTAAAACTTTGGTCTTTAAAGTATATTACTGGGAAAAAATTAAAAAAAAATAGTAACTTGTTTCAAATAAAAATTTACTTTCCTCTTATTAAGAAAATTAATTATATTATAATTATTTTGAACATTTAGTTTGTTTACATATTTTTATTATTTGCTTTGCTAGATACCATGTTTATCACTCTGAAGATTTTTTATTAAAATTAATATATTTCTAATTATTGTAAATATTTTGTTTTCATAAAATCCAAAATTACACTGGTTTCCATAAATTAAGGAAAAATGAGAAAAATTGTGATAATTTGCCAAAAAATTGTGTGATCCTCACCAAATTTGTTCATGTAACCAGTAAAGTAAAGTAGTGAGCATATCACATACAAATTAATCTAGGTTACGTCAATTTGCCTAATCAGACAGTGGCATAAAAATGGGTGTTTTGGAGTGGATCATTATTTTGTGTTATAAATGTGAGTAAAGAAATTTGAAATAGCCATTTCGTAGGAATGACCTCGAAACATCATTTGCCAAATGAACTGTGGTGGAGAGCTGTTGGCCACTTGAAGCAGGCCAAAGTCAGTCAGACATGGCACGATGGCTGAATGTGAGTCCTTCTGTGGCCCATAAACTGTGGAATAAATTTCTTACCACGGATTCCACATCTCAGAGGTTTAGTCGAGGAAGGGCTAGAGTTACGACTGCTGTACAAGACCAATATCTGCTATTAACAGCATGAAGGAGCAGGATGTCTACTTCCTCTCAGCTATGATCCTCTCTTGCAGTAGCCACTGGGAGGGTTGTATCAGCTTCTATTGTGCATAAAAGGCTTCATGAGGGAGGTCTGTATGCTAGAAGGCCAGTAATTTGTATACCCCTCATATCATGTCACAGGAGAGAGTGGTTGAAATGGGCATGCACGTATGCTAACTTAAACAGAAAAGCAATGGAGGTCTGTACTCTTCACAGATGAGTCCAGATATTGCTTGCAGAGTGATACCAGACATTGTTTGATATGTAGAGAATGAGGTACCTGCTATCATCCCAGTAACATTCGTCAAAGAGACAGTTACAGTGGTGATAGCATGTGTGTTTGGGATGGCATTTCCTTAGGTAGGAGCACAGACCTCTATGTGTTGACGAATGGGAACCTCAATTCTCAAAGGTATAGAAGGTACATTAGGTTCATAAGGGTCCAGGATGTATCCTGGACCCTTATGTAAATCCTTACGCTGGTGTAATAGGTGAAACATTCATCTTACAAGACAATAATGCTCATCCACACAGAGCTCAACTAATGGAACAATACCTTCAAGAGGAGACCATTATTTGCATAGAGTGGCCAGCTCGATCTCCCGATCTAAATCTGATTGAGCATGTGTGGGATGCTCTAGGGAGACATGTTGCTGCCCACAACCACCCACCTGAAACAAATGGGAACTTATTGCTGCTTTAAAGGAACAATAGTCATTACTCCCTACTGAGCTGATTCACAACATCACAAACATCATGGAACATCGCTGTCATACCTGCATTGCTGTAAGGGGCACACTTCTTATTAAAGAACTTTGCCCATTGCATTCTGACACCTCAATTTTGGACAAGTTCCTGTAAATGTTATTCTTTGACGAAAAATGTTTCTAGTATAAAACATTTTATGCCATTCTGAAACCAGCATTGTAATTCATGTTCCCCATCAAATTTCATTAAAATCATTCATATAGTTTTTTGTTTATTATAATTTTTCTGAGTGTTCCTTAATTTATGGAAACCAGTGTAAATAGTTTAATTCTGCTTTAATATTTTTGGTAAATAAAACTGTTTAATTTGGTGTATAATGTGACCTATTTCTGTTCATTAATCATTTGTCAAAAAATTTTACTTGGATGAGCACAGTGATAAAAGAGCTTGAGTCGCAGTTTCATTCTGGTTTTTCAAGTTGGGCACTGAAAGGGTTAAAGGCTAACAAACTGCAGCAGAGTGAGACTGACAGCTTGACTATTAACTTTATTAAAAGATGGAAGTTACAGTTTCAGAAATAGTAGAGGAAATTATGTAAATGAAAACATTAGTAAACAGTCAACTAATGTTAATTTTACAGTTGCAATTTTTTTTCTTCTTAATACAGAGTATTAAACATTAGGACATTAATGTTATTTTTGTAACAGATGTACAAAGTGCTCATTACTATAAGCAAGAAAAGTTATTAAAGAAATTTTATATCTAAATCTACAATAACTTTTTATGATTTTTCCCTAGGATCGGAAGCATTATGGGAAAATGGTAAAGCACATCGTTTGAGAAGTTTATCATTCAAGGAATTAAAGAATGAATTCAATTTAAAAAATGGGGTAACTTATTAATATTTTGTTTTAGCATAAAGCAATGTTTGTATTTTCTTTGTACAATAAATATATATTAATGCAAACTAAATAAAAATTCATTATATTTTATTAAAGTAAAAGACATAATATATGTGTGCAAACATTAGTTTACATTTTCTCCAAAATGCCAGAATGCAAATTAAATTGATCATAGTAGTAGCAAAAGCACATTTCAAAAGAAAACAATTAGCTGATCAAAAATACCAAGTGTAGTATGCATCTCTAATAATTCCTCTGATAACTAATACCACAGTACCTATTGAGTTCTCTTAAAAACACAAACTGAATGAACATTACTAAATTATCATATTGCTGGATGCCATGTTACTATATTCATAAACAGCTTCTCCTTCTGCACTCTCTCTTTTTTAGAGTTTTAATATACTACAGGAAAAAAAAAAACAGCACCTGAAAGGATTAATGCCATTTTATTGGAACACAGACAGCTGTTAGCATACACTGAGATATGTGATTGATTACATTATCCAAAAACCCCAAAAATTTACCACTTTACCTACCTGATAAAGTAGTAAAATAGGTATGCTGTTGAACTGCCCCGCGCAGCAATGCATTCGTGAACCTGGAGGGGAAGGCTATCGTACAGCTCTATAATGTCCTCCTTGAGGGATGGAATGCCAAATTGTGCAAAATCGCTGTTCCATTTCAGCATTTCATAACAGTGGTTGGCACACCTCTTGGGTGTTGTTGAAGCTGTCGGCCCATCAGTCATCCCAGACGTACTCAATAGGTGAAAGATCTGGCAAGTGTAGTGGACATGGTAGTACCTGAACATTTTGCTTGTGTAGATACTACAGACTAATGTGGGCTGTGTGGGAATGTTAACATATTGTTGGGCAGTTAGAGATCCCATTATGATGACCAATTCTGACTGAGATGTCTGACTAATAGCACCCCACACCAAGACACCAGAGGCTGGAGCTATGTGATGATGTCACACACACTGGATGGGATTCCTTTACCCTGGATGATGGCAAACACATTGTCTACTGTTATGCTGACCAAGGCAAAAACGAGATTCATCATTAAACACCACAGTACTCCATTCTTGTTCCTGCCATCACAGTTCTGTCTGAGGTGACACCACTGAAGATGTGCTTGCATGTGGGCAGTGTGAGGGGCAAATGCAGTGCCAGATGATAGACTCACAATGAAAACTGTAAAAGCCTGTTGTTTACTGTCTGCCTGGTAGGTATTTGATGTATTACTTATTGCCAGTCTTTCTGCAGTTGTGAATCTATCATGCAATGCCATGTATCGCAAATGGCAGTCCTGTTGCTTCGTGGTCATACGTCATCTTCCTGATCCTTGTTGGCATGTGCTGGATCCTTCTTGAACCCACTGGCGCCATATGTGTACAGTGGTGCTGAGATCGCAGCCAACAAGATTGGCCACATCTCTGTATGACAAACCAGCTTCTCTAAGGTCGATGATTCTTCCACACTCAAAGTCTGTTAACTGTTGGAATGGCTGTTGACTTCTGTATAAGGGCATCTTTATTGGTTTAGAACAATTCCCACAGTGTTTTGTCAACCAGGGAGGTTTGGTTGCCTTTATCTCTGTTTGACTGCTCCACACCTGTGATGTCAGCTTGTGCCTGTCCAATTGTTTTGATCATCCTGCAAACCTAATCATATCCATGCATTTCCATATACTACTGCCTCCTTAAATTTTGTCATATTTGCATTACTTCTTGCAAGTGTTGCATTTTTTATTTCCTGTAGTGTACATTGATCATCATAATTAGCAGAATTAAACATTTAGCTGATGGACAACTTTGAATAGTTGTTGGACAAGGTTGAATAATGTGGATTTAAAAGGTGATAGTGGCTGCATAGACCAAAATTCACCACTTAGGCATATCCTTGAGAAATGCTTAGTTTCCAAAACTGTGATTATTAACTTGGTAGATTTCAAAAGATTTGATTCATTCACCACTATTATTTTTGGTTGATTGTGAAATCATGTGTCATACCTGAAAAGTTAGTTAATATGATGGCTACATAAAGCTTGCATTGATTAGTTTAGCATAACTACTGAATTCAATAAGGCTGCATTTTGTGACATTATCTTTTCAGCTTGGTTATTGATTGTGTTATTGGGAATTCATTGGAAGGAAATTCTTTGTAAATAACTAATAATTATAAAATTACACTCAGAGATGAAACAACACCCCAAATGTTGATGAGATGACTCTTTCATTAACCCTTAAAGTGTCTAAAGGAGGTTTAACATTTTTTAAAATTAGTCTTAAATAGTCTTCATTTTAATTTGAATTCTGTTATTTTATCATTCATAATGAAATTCTCTTTCATTTAATGTGTAACATGACTTATATATCTATTAGTCACTGCAGTATAAGGTTCAGTTGTTTTTCTGCTGAAAACATGTTAAAAATTAACTTTGTCACAATTGCATGCATTGTGAAAAACCTGACTGAAAGGTTAAATCTATTGATAGACTGGTATTAGAGTAGTTTTGGTGATAGAAAAGTAAGTTGGATTGTCTTCTGAGTGGTCCTTTTTTTCACATAATGGGCTAAATGGCCATGTCACAAGGACCCCATTCCAAGGTTGGGGAAGGGGACCCACTGAACAGTTGTTAGGAGACAGATGGGAGCCTCCTGCCAAGGTCATCCAGCATGTTCTACAACATGCATAGGGTATGTCTCTCCTGCACATGGGGCCATGGCTTTATATCCCATTCAAAACATGGTGGCCTTTTCAAGTCCATCAGTGTCCCCTTTCTGACTGAGAGCAGGGTGGTGGTTTATTGGGGCAGGGGTTAACTCAATAGTGTATGAGGCTTGTATTCTGAAATTCTTGGGTTCAAGTCCCACACTGTTCTAAGTGGGACTCAAACCTGAGAACTACAGATTACAAGCTTTATATGCTACTGAGCTAACCTCTGCCCCATTTATAAAAAGCAAAGTGATTGAAATTAGTCAAATTGGTAGTGCTTCAATTCTTTTGAATGACTGTGCTTTTTTGAAGTTTCACAATTTAATTTTCTCAGTAATTGCATGACAGATACTTGTGTGACGAGATAAATCGGAGAAAAGGCATTACTGCCAAAACTTTTAAGAATATGTGGTGATTGGGTAAAAATAAGTTTATACATCTAAAGACTAAAATTGAAATTGGATGAAAGCACTTTTGAATATTAAACTAAAAGTTAGAGAAAAATTGTCAAACAAGGTGAGATGCAAATCCATGACCTCCTGATAATGTGTCAGGTACTCAGACTATTGAACCCCTGGCCTCTGATCCATGGGTTTATATCTCACCTGACTCAATGCAATTTTTCCTCTAACTTTGATTTCAGCAATGTTTTCACTGAATTTTAATTGAATCAACATATGACTAAATTAGATATATATATTAGTATGGCCCTTTCCAAAGTTTGTTATTATAGTGAAATTTTGACCTGTTTTAAGCAGCAGAAGACTTTGTGCTTTTGTTTCTAGATTTTATGCAGTATCTTATATATTTGGTTGTTTAACTATGTAAGTAATGATGAAGTTAGATGAAAGAATCAGAAACCACCATTCCCTGTAGCTCAGGATAGACATGTTTGGAGAACTAAATTACAGTCTGGTTGACCCTCCTGTAGACCACGGCTGCTTGAGGATTATGATGTAAGTGCATTCTGTTCAGTCACTATACAGTCATTTATACATATAAAGCAGAAACACATATTAAATAGGGTAGTTGTCAAAATGCTCTTTTAAATTTACTATTTTTTCAGTCCATTGTAACTTAATTTTGTAATATAATTGTCTACTATACTCTAGCCTTAAAATATATAGCTGTAAGATAACTTACTGAATTCTTTCTATTTTGTTTTGCCATCTAGTTATTGTATATCCTTTACGAAATGTTTCATTTTTAACTACAAAAACTATTACAAAGAAGTGTTTTTTTTAAACTTTTGCCATTAGACACAAAAGAAGGGAGACTGTTTTGGCCATTTTTTTTAACATCTACTAGGAAGTGGGTCTCAGGCATCCACAATCATTACTGCATAATGCCATATATGATGAAAAACTTGTATTCCCAAGTTTCTATAACTTCATAGAAGAAAGTACCCATCCATTTAGACCTCGTTAAGTAGTGTATTTTTAAAAAACTAAAATTCTATAAATCACAATAGAAAGGCTAAGTGAACTAACATCATCTAAAGAATACTATTATATTTATGCTAATCGAAAGTATTTCATAGAAAAGTTAAAGGTAAACTAAAATTTGGTATATGTATTAAAATTTTGTTTTCAATCCTATGTTCTTTTAAATATATAACAATCTTACAAATATATAAATGAGAAAAAACAAGTGATTTTGGATTTCTTGGCTACCATGTTCAATGATGAAATCTTAATTTTTTTCCCTACTGTAGAAATAATCACCAAGCTTTGTATTTATTTCACATGAACAATAATGTAACAATCTTTATACAATTTCATTAACATTTCTTTAACAAATGTAATTAAATTCAAAGTATTATTTATTTTAATTTTAAATTTTACTGACACACCTGTTGTGTTAGCTGGTACATGTACCAGCCAAAAAAATAAGGACCTGATTAAATATATCATCACTCTTAATTTGTTTGTGTAATATAGATATCTATAGTGCTGTTCAGAAAACTTATTTGAAAATTTCTTCTATGAGCATTTTGCTACTTTTTTTAAATTAAAATGTTGCATTTTATTTTTAAAAGGATGGTTTTTGCATTGCTGTGTCTCTTCAAGATGGTACAACTTTATATGTTTCCAATTCTATTACTACTTTTTTGGGATATCCAAAGGTAAGATAAAATATTAATCAGTACTTAGTAGGTTAATTAATATTTTTAACCACAAACATATAAAGGTGTATAAATGATATTAGTAAAATATATATATTTCAATGTAAAGATTGTTGCACCAAAATTTAATATAAGCTATATGCCAAAATATGAACAGAGGCAAGGATTATCTGAAATGAAATGGTGGTATAAGGTTCTTAATTCTGCATAAAAACAGTGCACAATGTAAAGAGGTTTGTAGAAATATCTTTAAAACTATCAGTTAGTTCTTGGGCTCTGAACGATTTGCCCATACTAAAACTTGTATAATTTCTTTTTTATTGTATCATTTGATTTACACATTGATATTTAATTGCACGAATTAATAAAAAACTCAAAAATACTTGCAAACAAGTTCTCAATTATAATTTACAGGTTCTCAGTAAATTAGAGCACTACATAACATCAATCTTCATATGTCACAGTTAAAAATTGCTGTATTGCAATGCTGTGACTCAAACAGTTATTTAAGCTTATTCATGAAGAAATGGTTCAGAACATGCATTACTAATTTAGTATATTTCTTTTCCTTCATTAACAATACTTTTCTCTCCCTCATAAAAAAAAAAGCTTCCTGTTTTCAGATATCTGCTTATCTTGTCAACTGAAAATCGAGATTATCAGGATGGGTCCTAGATCACTAGTGATCTAGGTGACTGAAGCCAGTTTGTGAATTTTTCCCATTATTCCAAATAGTGATGTTTGGTGATATGTTGATTCCTGATTATGAGAAAAATTCTTAAACTTTCTTTCTGTTGAACAGCAGGTACGGACTTATACAGCTTTACCCTTTGAGTGTCCAAGCTGGGTTCACCTTTTTCATTTTTCTGATTCTAATGGTGCATGGAGCATTTACCATTTCATGGTGCAAAATGCTAAATTCTAATTTTTTTAATAGAAATCAGATGTTGAAAATGACATTTTAGTCTGGGATATATATATATACATATATTGCCTGTTGATTCAGCTTGAAAAGAAAATTATGATAAAGTTTTAAAATAAATCTGTTTGAGCCTGCAGTAATTGTATACTGATGCTAAGACACTATAAATAGCATCAAGTAGCAACGATTTAGTGTATGTCTTTATTCTGCCATACCTAGATTACTGATTAGTTGTAAATTCCAGTATTATGACTTACATATCGCTCTACAAGGAATGTAATTCTCTCTGAGCTTTTAACATAAAATATTAATTTTATTACTACCAGAAGTTGCATCATCTG
Source organism: Ryuthela nishihirai (assembly GCA_038380435.1). NCBI lineage: Eukaryota > Metazoa > Arthropoda > Arachnida > Araneae > Heptathelidae > Ryuthela > Ryuthela nishihirai. The sequence goes on from JAWZYU010000031.1 coordinate 44,854,135, forward strand.
GGAATTATGAACACTTTAAGTCAATATTTTAGCAGACTTTTGGTTTGAAAGACTTTTTTTTTTTATCTCTGGTGCTTTTGGGATTGTTTTTTATTGTGTCCCAAATGTTTACTGCATTTATAAAGAACTAGCAGGTATATAGTAGTACATTCCCTGTGTCTCAAGCTTTCATTGGCATAAAATTCATTACAATATGTCTCTCCCTCCTGCTATGCACCTGGTAAAAATTTTATTCCCATCTTCTAAGGGAGGTCTGAAACTCACTAAAGCATATAGTAGTTGGCAGTCCCCATATCACATGGCTTTCATTTGACATAAAACTCATTACACCCATATCACATGGCTTTCATTTGACATAAAACTCATTACAATTGATTCGATCCCCCCCCCTTCCATTGGTATAATTTTTCTCCTCCTCTTTAGGGGAAGTCTGAAACTTTGTAAAGTTGTAGTAGATGGCCCTCCCCATATAATTTTGAATAATTACTAATGCTAAGTTTGTGAGGTACAGCAGTTTAGTTTGACCCCAGCTAGTGTGCACATAACCATATATTCTCTTCCCCTGGTTGAAGGGAACCTTCATAAAAGCTTGATGCCTCTAGCTTTTTGTGGGCTGAGTGCATAAGCAGAAAAACACATAAACTTTCTTCTTTATGTATTAGATAATCAATTTGAAATGATCAAAAGCAAAACCACTGGTGATCTCAAATGGTGGATATTGGAAAAATTGTAGGATTAGCCCAAAACTACAATTTTTAAAAGGTAGGACTTACTTTAACAATATTTTAAATCACATATTAAAAAATACACTAAAATTAACATTTGGAAATTGAGATTTTTAACTGAAAGTTTTTAATTAAACTTTTTTGTAGCAGTTATGCAGTTTTGTTCTAAAATGATTCATTCTCAGTTTCATTGTTTCAAATTTTTCAAAAGCTAAATAAATTAAAAGTTAAGTATTATTAGAAATATTATGACTGTTTGTATTAAAATAATTTAGAAAAACCCCAAAAAATTTTATTTAAATTTTACAGAAATTAAAGCAATAGTAGAAATACAGTAAACCTTTGTACAAAGAAAAAATAAAGTAAAACTTTTGTAATATCTTAAAAAATGTTTAAAGAAAGTTACTGTTTTTATTAATCACAATTAAATGTTCCTTTTTTGTATACTGCTGTCCCATGGCCGAGTGGTTAGCGCGCTTGGCTACTGACCTAAGGGACCTGGGTTCGAGTCCCGGGTAAGGCATGGATGTATGTGTCGTTTTTCTGCTGAGGTCCTGCCATCCTCTCAGATCTTCTACTGTGGCATATAAACTGACAGGCTCCTGTCAGACTTCTGTGGCAAGCAGCTGCTTGAGGGGGTATTTATTTAAGCCGTCCCGTGGCCGAGTGGTTAGCACGCTTGGCTACTGATCTAAGGGACCTGGGTTCGAGCCCTGGATTAGGCATGGATGTGTGTGTCGTTTTTCTGCTGAGGTCCTGCCATCCTCTCAGATATCCTACTGTGGCATATAAACTGACAGGCTCCTGTCAGACCTCTGTGGCAAGCAGCTGCTTGAGGGGGTATTTATTTATTTTATTTTTTGTATACATCATGTTTTCCCTTCATTAGTAAGTTCAGGATGAGGTTCTAAAGCTACATATTTTATATAAGTGTATTTTATTTTTTGAAAACCTTCAAAATTTACTTGGCCATCAGAGTGAGGTCTGTTTCAGAAACTGAACAGTCTTAGGGTTAAATAATGGGACATTGGCTAAATTTAATGTCTTATATGTAGAGCTTCTTCAAAGGCTCCAGTGATTGATACAAAGAAGAAGTAATGTGAAATAATAATTTTTTGCAAATATTTAAAAACAAAGCATATTGCTTTTACTGAAACACACCAATTTCAAACAATGATCACAAAACAACGTTATAAACACAGCATGAGATTCAATAATTGGTAAATGTTCACTATATTGCTGTATGAAAAAATACGTATATACAGCAGCAGCTGGTGTTATTAGCATCCAAAGGATGTGGTTGCAGAAGGATGAAAGAAGCACTTACTCTGAGTTGATTCCAATGCGTTAGCGTTGTGGTCAAGTCTGCTTTCTGTTCCCCTCTTCCTTTAACGTCTGTCGTATGTACAGGTGACACGACCAGTTTTGCCCCTTCTGTGGCAGGAGCTTCTTCAAGTGTAAGGTTACAGTTCAGGGGCACATGGAAGTTGATCTCGGTCCGAAGGCGGTGCATGCGAAGTGGTGTATTTCAGACTCAGATGTTTTGGATGTGGGTACGTAGACTGGTTGATTATGGCTGTAGTATGGGGTAATATGGGTTTCTCCATATGATTATCAAGAAGAAGTTTCCAGGCTGATGGGATAGAGTAAATTTCTTCGTTGATGTTATGTTTTCTATTCCTATATATTGCAAGCTGTTCAGCGCAATTGAGTTGCTATTGTGTCGGTGGAGCACAAGTAATTTTAGCATCATTATATTTTGGTATTGCATTACCATGGTAGATGAAAACAAAACACAGCACGGCTTTTACCAGTCCTGTGTTTTGTTTTCAGTTGTTTGTATCTCTTTTGTGTTCTTTTAATCTTTGCCTGAAGGTTCTTTTGTTTTTTCCGTAGTAATCGCACATTTTAATTTCCTCATTTACTTGCATTCCGACTGGGATTTGATATATTCCAACTGAGGTTGGGATAAAATCTCTGTCATTTTTAATTATTTTCAGTTTTTTTTTTCTGTTTTTATTGGGACTTATAGTTGTATGGTTTCATAATAGCCTGCAGCGTTTGTATGAGCCATGGTATGTTGGGACAGCTTGCTGTGAATTTGGATTTGTTATTTTGAGCTGCTGGGGATTGGGATGATATTTTTTTCCAGAAGGTAGCTTCTTTTTCTACTTTTTTGATAAATTTAGGTTTGTACTCCGCATCTTTGGCTAATGAGTGTATGTGTGCTCGTTTTTTTTCGAAGTATATTTTATTTGAAGAATATCTTTTATTCCTGATGAATGCTGCATAGATGGAGGATTTTTTGTATTTCATTGGTTGATTAGAAAGCACTGGGATCAGGATCGTAGGTGCAGATGGTTTTCGATAAACTTCAAAGTCAAGTAAATGCTCTGCTCAATGAATTTTAAAATCGAGGAATGGGAGTGTTTTGTCGATTTCTTGTTCCAATGTGAAATTTATAGTTGGAAAGACTGCATTTAGTTTTCTTTGGAGGTTTTCTAGATTTATTTTTACTGGTTCATAGAAAAGTAGAATATCGTCGATGTATCATCCCCAAAATTTAATTTCCGGTCCTAAAGGTTGAATAATTTTTTCTTCTATCAATCTTATAGCGATATCTGCAAGTAAACAGGTAAGTGGTGATCCCATTGGCATGCCGAATGTTTGTTTATATATTTTCGAGTTGATTTGAAAGTGATTGTTTTGGATCACAAAGTTCAGTGTCAGCATGATTGCATTGCTTTGCAGGTCGCTGGCTGTAAACTTAATTGGGCTTCAAGACCTTAATTGTATTCTGATCAAAAAAGACCCCACTGATGCTACCCTTGCTAAATTGGCAAATATTAAAAGCCACAAAACTCTGCCACCCAACATCCAGAAAGCTTGCATACCACCGATATACCCAGAGTTACCTCAGCTCTTTGTCAAAATCAAAATTCATAAAGGAGTGCCCTTGCGACCATTGGTCTCAAAATCTAGAACACTAACATATAGACTAGAAAAAGCATTGCATCACCACCTGAAAGAATTTTTTCCCCCAACTATCTGCACACTCACTTCACCTCTCGAATGCATCAATAGATTAAAAGTGCTCCCTATCACTCCTGGATTGAAGATGGCTTCATTGGATATAGTTGCCTTGTTTCTGAATACCCCAGTCCCAGAGGTACAAAAAATCATTGAGAGGACCATCACCAACAATGGTACAACCACTGACCTGCAAAGCAATGCAATCATGCTGACACTGAGCTTTGTGATCCAAAACAATCACTTTCAAATCAACTCGAAAATATATAAACAAACATTCGGCATGCCAATGGGATCACCACTTACCTGTTTACTTGCAGATATCGCTATAAGATTGATAGAAGAAAAAATTATTCAACCTTTAGGACCGGAAATTAAATTTTGGGGATGATACATCGACGATATTCTACTTTTCTATGAACCAGTAAAAATAAATCTAGAAAACCTCCAAAGAAAACTAAATGCAGTCTTTCCAACTATAAATTTCACACTGGAACAAGAAATCGACAAAACACTCCCATTCCTCGATTTTAAAATTCATTGAGCAGAGCATTTACTTGACTTTGAAGTTTATCGAAAACCATCTGCACCTACGATCCTGATCCCAGTGCTTTCTAATCAACCAATGAAATACAAAAAATCCTCCATGTATGCAACATTCATCAGGAATAAAAGATATTCTTCAAATAAAATATACTTCGAAAAAGAACGAGCACACATACACTCATTAGCCAAAGATGCGGAGTACAAACATGAATTTATCGAAAAAGTAGAAAAAGAAGCTACCTTCTGGAAAAATATATCATCCCAATCCCCAGCAGCTCAAAATAACAAATCCAAATTCACAGCAAGCTGTCCCAACATATCATGGCTCATACAAACGCTGCAGGCTATTATGAAACCATACAACTATAAAGTCCCAAAAAAAACTGAAAATAATTAAAAATGACAGAGATTTTATCCCAACCTCAGTTGGAATATATCAAATCCCAGTCGGAATGCAAGTAAATGAGGCAATTAAAATGTGCGATTACTACGGAAAAATCAAAAGAACTTTCAGGCAAAGATTAAAAGAACACAAAAGAGATACAAACAACTGAAAACAAAACACAGGACTGGCAAAAGCCGTGCTGTGTTTTGTTTTCATCTACCATGGTAATGCAATACCAAAATATAATGATGCTAAAATTACTTGTGCTCCACCGACACAATAGCAACTCAATTGCGCTGAACAGCTTGCAATATATAGGAATAGAAAACATAGCATCAACGAAGAAATTTACTCTATCCCATCAGCCTGGAAACTTCTTCTTGATAATCATATGGAGAAACCCATATTACCCCATACTACAGCCATAATCAACCAGTCTACATACCCACATCCAAAACCTCTGAGTCTGAAATACACCACTGCGCATGCACCGCCTTCAGACTGAGATCAACTTCCACATGCCTGTGAACTGTAACCTTACACTTGAAGAAGCTCCTGCCGAAGAAGGGACAAAACTGGTCATGCCATGTACATACGACAGCCATCAAAGGAAGGGGGGAACAGAAAGCAGACTTGATCACAATGCTAACGCATTGGAATCAACTCAGAGTAAGTGCTTCTTTCATCCCTCTGCAACACATCCTTTGGACGCTAATAACACCAGCGGCTGCTGTATATACGTATTTTTGCATGCAGCAATATAGTGAACATTTACGAATTATTCAAACAAATGATTTGGTGAGTAGATTGGTAGTTCTTTGAGCAAGACTAGTGCATTTACTATTTGATCTTAATATAAGATTTAAGATCTCCAAGATTGCCACTTGTTTGCAGACAACCATTAACTTATAGCAGCTATTAATATGAATTTATATCTCAACGTGATATGCACCATATAAAATGACAATCAGATGAATGATAAGTGTGTTCATGGCAAAATTTAAATCTTGTTTTCACAGTTATTTCAAAAATAGAAAAAGATCTTGAAATCTTTTGTATTTTTACACTTTTTTTGAAGTTTGATAAAGCAAAGTATTTAATATATGAATGATAATATGGAGATATGCATTAAATTGTATATTTTGAAATATTAAATTTTTGTGTGCTGTCCTTGAAATATGTAAAATCAGCAATAGCCCTCCTATAGATTTTTCGAGTAATGACTATGACATTTTGGTTCTTTGTGAAGGAATCATTCGCAAGATATCTCTAACTCAACTTCAGCTGTCCATTGCTCTCTCTTCTGTGATTCTGTGATGATCATCTGAGTTTTAGTGACCAAGCCAGTTAAACTATTGTACAACAAAAAACATTCACCACGGTTAAATATAAATGCAATTTGTGTATATACATCAACAAAATGCTTTTTATTTACTAGCATTGTTATCTTATTTTTATCATTATAAAAAAATTACAAGCACAAGAATTTATTAAATGAAACATGAAATACTAAACTTGTTTGAAGAGTAAGTAAATTTTTTATTTTGTCATAAAACAGTTCATAAATATTGTATGAGACTGTAATATTCTGAAAATGAAACTTTTTTTATATATGCATAGGACATGCTTGTTGGACAGTGCATTATGAACTTTCTTTATCAGAAAGATCACATTACTTTTGCTAACCATTTGACTCAAGGTCTGAATGCTTGCTTCAACCATAGTAATAAAGGTAGGTTGTTTCTATTAAGCAGTTAAAAATACAGAAAACTGTAAAATCAGGCACTTCACAATTCAAAATTCTTTGAAATATGGCAATATTTTACAAAAAACAAAATCGATTTACAATTTGGAAATATTAAGAAAGCAATCTGACACTTGCATCTGCTACACATTTGTACTTTCACCCACAAACATTGGGAACTGTGAGATGTAATTGGCCATTATTAAAGTATTCATTTGGGTTTATCATAAAATGTCTACCTCCTCCAGGGTTGGATTTTGACTTTCTGAGGCCTTAAGCTTCTAGGCCCTAAGCTATATAATTCTAAGAGGCCATAGACTATTTAAATATAAGAAGCCCCAAGATATGGCAAGTTTAAGGAGCCCAAAATTTTGAAAGTCAAAAAAAAAATATATTTCTTATTTTGATTTTAGGGAACATTAAAGATAAACATGAAAACCTATGGTGAAAAGATTATTCTAAGAATGGTAAACTAAGATAAACACTATTTACCCAATGGATGAATTTAAATATAAAAAAAAAATGTGACCTAAACGTGATTTGAAATACATTACTCTGAGACCCCTCATATTGCAAAGCCCTAAGCTTTAGTTAAGGTAACTTCTGTGTAAGTTCAACCCAAACCTCCCCCCTCCAACTATGGTGGGTAAAAAATCGAGATGGAAAGAGAGGACAGAAGAGAAAGCATGTTACAATTAGCTAAAAAATTGGAAATTATAAGAAGGCTAGTAAGTGAAAAAGGGAAGAGCAAACTTATGCAGGAGTACAATATCTGATCATCAACATTATATGATATAAAGGTGTAGAAGGAACAGTTACAGAAATCTTCTCATTGCCAAGATATTTAATTCTAAATTTTTTTCAAAACAAAACTTTTACAGTATTTTTTTTATATTGGCAACATTTGTTTTAGCTTTGTTTATTATCCTTTGTTTACATTTAAAAAATCGAACTATTATATATATATTTGTAACCACTAGCACATTTAGCCATTATTAAATGTTTATAGATGTATACAAGTTCCATTTGTTAGTGCTTAATATCCATTGAAATGTGATTCTTCAGAACTGTGCACAATCATTAGATATACCTTTCTAAAATCTGAAGAATTAAAATCTGGTATCTCTCAATCTCCAAAGGAGCTGTATTTTAAAGAGACTATGTAAATCTGTTGGCTGTCCCTAAGAAATTTCTAGTAAACACTTATAGAGCAAAGTTCTAAGTATAGAGCATGGGTTGCCAATTTTGATGCAGAGCCCAGTGCATTTCCACAGAACTTTGCACTAAAATTTTAATACAGCTAGGTCTATTATTTTGCTGTTCACAATAATAAGTTCAGTAGCCCAACCCAAAAATTAAATTACCGAGGTCATATGCTCAGTTTTTATAAAAATAGTTTCAATATCAGAAGTTGTCAGCACTGATTGCCAGTATGGATGAGCAGATAAAGTAAGATCTAGAGAAGCCTATACTGGATTATAAGGAGCTCTTAATAGAGTTTATTTTTAAGAAGGCAAAGTGGCTTCTTTAAAGTCCATGAAGTGTCATAAGGTAGAATATCTCAAGTCTTGATGCCTTCTTTAATCTTCCCTTTGATTTCAAACTGTAATGAATTGGTTATTAAAATCAACATATGATTTCAGTTGCATAAAAATGAAAGATTGATCTATTATCTTCCAGTGTTTACTATCCTTATAGTAGGCATTCTTTACATAGTTGTAATGTCTCCTATATTGGCTGTTTTAGCCTAAAATCTAATTAAAGGATGCATAAAAGGCCCACTTCACCCAGAAACAATTCCGATTATGGAAAAGTAAACAAGCAATGAAAAGTTAAATATTAAATTCCCAGCGTAATGTTCAGTATAAAAATTTTGACTATTTATACCAGGGATAGCTATTCCGTGACCAAGTGGTTAGCACACTTGGTTACTGATCTAAGGGACCTGGTTTCAAGCTGTAAGTAAAGCATGGATGTTCATGTTGTTTTTTGCTGAGATCCTGCCATCCTCACAGACTATGGCCCTAAGCAAAGGCTCTTGTCAGGCCTCTGTGGTAGGATTTTTTTTAGGAGTATTATATCGAGATGGAAAGAGAGGACAGAAGATTAGGAGTATCCTCTGTGATAGGATTTTTAGAGGAGTATTTATTTTTATTATATCAAGGATCCATAGACTCTGACCTATTTAAAAATTCCATTGAGCCCTCCAGGCATTTAGAAAAACATTAAAAAAGTTCTCATAAAATCTTATTAGTTTTTATACATATCTCAACTGACATGAATTCAACTCTTGCTTCCTGCCTACTGAATGTGATATTTAAACCTAATTGATGAGATATCATAATTGATTTCAAGGCAAAATTAATTTAAGTATTTTTTTTTAGAAAATATGTGCACAAAAAAAGTGCAGACTTTATTATTAGAATAAAATTCTAGGCCACAAAATGGCTCTCAACTAAGAGAGATTTAAACTTTGGCCCTTATTAAAAATTTGTGCACCCTTGCTTTAGATGCAGATTTAAGGAAGATTTTTCTTACTCTTTAATCTTTGAACAGTGCTCTTGAACTTACCTTTGAGTACTATTTATCATTTTTGATCCAGAGGACTTGTTGTAGGAACTAATATACAAGTTATCCAGATTGAAAATTATACTTATATAATAATTAAATGTATCCTTAAGAGCACTTTTCAAGAAATTAAGAGTAACAAAATTCTTCAATGTCTAAAATGTTAAAAATTTATATATATATATAAGTGTCTGAAAACTATTAATAAAACTAATAATTATTTAGAGTGCAGTGAATATTAAACGTTTTGGTGTGATGTGTGAAGGTTTTTTTTTGTGAACATGCATAAATTCAATACATTTTTATTCTCAGGAGTTTTTTTTAGTGTTTCTGAAGTTTAACTATTTTGACTAGTTACATTTAGCATAAATGTTTTTATTATGCAGTATAATGCATATCAAAGTTTTGGAATATAACAAGTTAATTATTAATTTTTTTAGATGTGTTATGTGATGAACTCTAAAATTCACTAATTCACACAACACACTCACACACAAAAAACAAAGTTTCAAAATGGGCATAACAAGAAATGAGGTTTGTAAGCACCTGGACACAGGTTAGTAAGAGCACCCCCCCCCCCCCCACCACCACACACAACTCATCAGTTCTGTTATGCAAGAAACGTTATTCATTGCTTTTACAAAATGCATTTTATTGAACTCAATAACTTAATTTAATGAATCATCTATTTTTTGTCTCCTTTTCTCTTTAGTTTAGTTATTGATTATGTAATGCAAAATTCTTTGCAAGGGAAAGATTTGGGCCTTAAATGGTTAAAGAGATTTCAAAATTTATGATTCAGATTATGCAGATGATTTGGCCCTGTTGGCTAATGATGGTGATGAGATGAATTCGTTCATTAAAGGGTTGTTGATGAGACTAGTAATAGAGTAGATTTGGTGATAAACAGAAAAAAAAAACCAAAGTGATGAAAATTGGTCAGGCAGATGGTGCTTCAGTTGCTTTGAGTACTGCACTCTTGAGCAAGTGTCTCAGTTTAATTATCTTGTAAGTTATGTAACAGATACTGGTGATGTGCGGCATGAAATTAACAAGACGAATAGGATTGCTGCCAGGACTTTTAAGAACCTATGGAGAGTGTGGAGAAATAGACATATATACACCTAAAGATTAAAATTAGGTTGTATAATAGTTTGGTTCTTTCTAGAGTTTGTTATGGTAGTGAAACTTGGACCCTTTGTAAACAAGATAAAAGGACACTTGATGCTTTTGATTCTAGATGCTTATGCAGTATCTTGGGCATTAGGTGGTTCGACTTTGTAAATAATGATAAGGTTAGAAGAAGGAGTCATTAACCTCTTTTTAACAGCATATTGTGCAGAGAAAGATAGACTGCATTGGTTTGACCATGTTGCCCATATGCATAGCTGCAGATTGGCAAACAGGATTATGAACAGTGTGCCTAAGGGTTTCAGAAAAAGGGGGAGACCTAGGATGTGATGGGCAGACAATATCAAACAGGACTGTACTAGAATTAGCCTAGAGTTGCCAAATGCAGCAGCTGTAGCTCAGAGCAGTCACATCTGAAGAGGAAAATTACACAGTCTGGTTGGACCTCTGTGGCCTATGGCTGCATGAGGATTTTGTATGTATATATGTATTTTTTATTTTGAAGTTACTGCCAAGTCATAAAATTTTGATAATTTAATGGTTTTCAGTTTGTGATATTTATTAAATCTTCCAAGTGCTGTTGCAGTTTCTATTTAGATAACTGTTATATAATTATTTCTCCATTCTTTTTTAGATGATCCACATTTAGACCAAAATGCATTTTTTTGCCGTTTCAGGTTAGTAATTTTGCATATTTTTGTTTACATGAATAAAGTTGCATTTTCCCCAAAAGTTGTGAAATATATCCTATGAAAATATTTGGAACACCAAATAAAGCTGACCTTTCTTAGAAATATTGAGTTTTCTTTATTAAATTTGCTCATTTATGTAGGAAGCCATTTTTTTTCAGTATGCTCAAAATTATAATTCACTACCTTGAAATGAATATAAAAAAAAACTATCTAAAACTGTACAAATCTTTAGCTCAGAATAAAAATTGTGATAACTGTTGTTCTTGTAAATATGAGCTAAAATGCAGACCAATTGGATGTGACCTCGCATTTCTACATCATTGTTAAGGAAAATGAGGGTTGCACTTCTAGAAAAGTAAGTTCATGCTTGGTGCTTGATGGAGAACATTTCTTTAGATTTTTTTTCCTGGTCAAAAAATGCTGTAACTTTTGATACATTAGCACTTCTTAGGTTTAATACCAAATAAAAAATTATTCTGATACAGAATTTTGACTAGTAAAGTTTAATTAGCTGTAATTCTCATTAGTTGTTTTGATTGTGCTTAAATTTGCAGAAAGTATTTTTGTATAATGTTTATTTTATAATTAATATTTAATTTTACAAAAGATAAACTCGGTACATATTTATATTGGAAAGTTATTAAGAGTTATTATGAATAAAATTGTTTCTGCCTTTTTTTGCCTAGTATATGGTATGGTAGCCACTAGAAGGAGAGCTATGCACCAATCCCCTGTGATGATGCATAGAACCAGCCAGGCCTAGCACCTAATGTCCGACCCCACCTTCTTGTGGTGCAGGCCATTAATACCTTTCAAAAGAGATACTCTTTTTGTGAAAGTGAACAGAAGAGGAGGACTGTCATATTTGTGGCCTACTGATCTGGACAACTATGGCTACTTTTTTTTTCTACCCTGCTATAAGGAGTGGTCAACCACACAGATCCTGGTACTAACCATATGCACCAACCAGAATGGAATAATGTCTCTGAGCATGATTATGGATCCTGATTTTGCTGCACTTGTGAGCTTCTGTGGAGGAAAATCTTTTGCTATGTTTTCTGTTTTGTTTGTGAGTTGAGAGCTCCAAGTGAATAGATTTTACAGGATACATTTTATCACCTTGTGGATAATCCTGATCAGAGGCCATTGCAGGTACATGATCTCTTGCTTCTATGGGCATCGTCGAATCTTACATTGGAAGCAAGTCTTCCAGTGTAGATGGCTTCAGCCTTTAGTAGTGGGGGAACAGGTCTCTCATTGCCTGTGATTAAGGGATTGTGTGATATTGTTGCCATCTCCTCTCTCAAGAAACATAGTTTCTTTAAACAGCCCACTAACCATTTTTTCTCCATAGATAGGTGGAATATGGGGATTCTGCACAGAGATTATTTTCTTGATGTCCTCACACAAGAATTCCACCATTATAATTTAGATATTCTTGAATTGCAAGAGACCAGATGGACAGATAAAGGTCAGATTCTTAAAAATAATCTTAAATTTCTCTTTTCAGGGAGGGAAGACAGTAAACATCACCGAGGCATAGGTCTGCTTCTCAGTGGACACTCTAGTGATGCCCTTCTAGGATATGAGTGCATTAATGTTTTCTTACAGCAAAGTTTTTGCAGCAAAGTTTCAGACAAGCATTAAAGACTTGAATGTTATCTGCTGTTATGCCCCCACTGAGGATGCCGATGAGAAGGATAGGTTTTACAGACATTATTGCCCTAATTTGTGGTTGATTGTGAGATTATATGGCATACCAGATAAGTTAGTTAACATAATGAAAACTCCTTATTATAACACTGAGTCAAGTGTGAGAGTTGGTAATGCTTGTAGCAATTGGTTTAGTATTGCTTCTGGTGGTTTAGCACAGCTGAGAGCTGTACCAGATAGTTAATGTTTTGTGTGGTAGAAAACGAACAGGTATGCAGGGATTGAAGGATAAACAAGGTAAGGTTATAGAAGGGGAGGATTCTGTCATGGCTAGGTGGGCTGAGCATTTCAGTGATGTTCTAAACAATGTGGTTAGTTCTACTCCTATTGTTTGTAATGATGATAGATGTATTACTGGTTTTAATTGATTGTGAGATTCTGGTACATACCAGACAAGTTAGCATAATGAAAGCTCTCTATAATAACACTGAGTCATGTGTGAGAGTTGGTAAAACTTGTAGCAATTGGTTTAGCATTACTTCTGGTGTTCGACAAGGGTGCATTTTGTCTCCTTTTCTCTTTAGTTTGGTTATTGATTATGTTATGCGAAATTCACTGCAAAGGAAAGATTTTGGCCCTAAATGGTCTGGAGATACGAAAATTTCTGATTTAGATTGTGCTGATGATTTAGCCCTTTTAGCAAGTGATGTTGATGAGATGAACTCTTTCATTTGAGCTGTTGATGAGACTGGTAGTAGAGTAGGTTTGGTTATAAACAGAGAGAAAACTAAAGTGATGAAAATTGGTCAGGCAGGCTGTGATTCAGTTAATCTGAATGGTTGCAGTCTTGAGCAGGTGTCACAGTTTAATTACCTTGGGAGCTACGTAACTGATACTGGTGATGTGCGGCATGAGATTAACAGACGAATAGGGATTGCTGCTGGGACTTTTAAGAATCTATGAAGATTGTGGAGAAATAGGCATATACACCTAAAGACTAAAATTAGACTGTATAATAGTTTGGTTCTTTCTAGGGTTAGTTATGGTAGTGAAATGTGGACGCTGTGTAAACAAGATAACAGGAAACTAGATGCTTTTGATTCTAGATGCTTACACAGTATCTTGGGCATTAGGTGGTTCAACTTTGTAACTAATGATGAGGTTAGGCAAAGGAGTCTGCAACCTCCTTTGAGCAGCATATTGTGTAGAGAGAGACTCCGTTGGTTTGGCCATGTTGCCCGTATGGATAATTATAGATTGGCGAATAGGGTTATGAACAGTGTGCCTAGAAGCCTCAGAATGAGGGGGAGACCTAGGATGCGGTGGGTAGAAATGTCAAACAGGACCTTGCTAGAATTGGTGTGCAGTGGCCTGATGCAGCAGATGTATCTCAGGACAGATATGCTTGGAGAACAAAATTGCATGATCTGGTTTGACCTACAAAGCTCATTGCTGCTTGAGGATGATAATGATATGTTATGAAGTAAAATATTTTTCAAAATTAATAAAAACATGTATTTATTTTAGGTTTGGAAAATGATTTATTTCCATAGATTTATAGAAATTATTATAAGTCAATATACTATTATAGTTCAAGATGCCCTAAATGATTTTTTTTTTGGTCAGGACTTTGAACTAGAGTGAAAAAGCATAAAATGTGAAATTTCGATGTTCCCTAACTGTTATATCCCCTACTGTTACATCGACCAGGTTTTGTTTTATGTATATTTCACGTTTCTATATTTACCATCAATTTGACATTTTAATGAACAACCTAAGTTTATTTGCAGCATCATTAAAAGCACAGTACTTTGGAGCAAAATTTGAAGAATTTGAAAAAAGAGATTCTTAAATTCTGTACCAAATTTCATAATCTTTTAAGACTTCATAGTAGTACTGTCTTCTGCCGTAAAATTTATTGTGCAACAGGTAAGAATTGGCCATATGTGCCAAGAAAAATGCCAGATACACTCTAGGGCAATGCTACTTAAAATGGTAGCATCCAGGCCACATATACACATGAAAGGATTTTTTTTGCCAGCAGAGCTTGTGTAAAAGCTTATGGCAGGAAATATGTAGAAAATCAAATATATTTTGTGAAAAATTATTTTATTATTTAATTTCCTACTAGTTTTCACAAAGTATTTTTTTTTAAAATATGGAACATACATAGCAGATGCCTTTACCTCTGGCCTGCAGAAAATCAAACTGAAAAATGTGGCCCACTTGAGAATGTAACTAAATTGCTTTGCTCTAAGAGTTTGAGAGCTTCTTTTGAAGATGACAAAAGTTTATCCTAAATAAAGCATTCAACTGTTGTATCTGGTAGTCACCATATGGAATATAAGTGCTTCTTAAGTTATGTAATTCAACATAACTATAATACATTAAAGCAAATCAGAAAATTAATTCTTTTAATATTCAAATTCTACATATCAGAACCACAAACTAATACTATAGATAAATTAGGAAAATAAGGATAAAAAATTTTTAGTTTTTAAATTTTAAACTCTTAGGAAAGCTAAAGTGTAATTTTTTTAATTTTCTTTTAACTTTGAAGCATTTTTTACTTACAAGGTGATTAAACCATAGAAATTAAATAGCAGGATTATTCTAGATTCATAAGCATTAGGTGGTTATAATTATGGTCTAGATTCATAAGCATTAGTCAGCAACCTCCTTTGAGCAGCATATTATGCAGAAAGAGAGACTCCATTGGTTTGGCCATGTTGCCCGTATGGATAATTATAGATTAGCGAATAGGGTTATGAACAATGTTTGGATTGGATTGGATTGTTTTACCTCTGAGCGGCACTTTTTTGCACACCATGGGCTAAATGGCCAGGCCACAAGGACCCCGAAGGCTCAGAGAAGGTTGGGGGAGGGGACCCACTGGAACAGCTATTGGGAGACAGATGGTAGCCTCCCATCAAGGCCATCCAGCGTGTTCTTTAACATGCACAGGGTATGGCTCTCCCGCACACGGGGCCACGGCTTAACATCCCATCCGACGGACGGCGGCCTTTTCAAGCCCATTGGTGTCCCCTACTGACCGTGGGCAGGGCGGGGAAATTTTGCGGAGATAAATCTCAACGCTGACCCAGCTGGGACTCGAACCTGGGAACTACAGATTACGAGCCTGGTGTGCTACCGACTGAGCCACCTCCGCCCCTATGAACAATGTGCCTAAAGACCTATGCAAGAAGGGGAGACTTAGGATGCAGTGGACAGACAATGTCAAGCAGGACCTTGTTAGAATTAGAGTACAGTGGCCAGATGCAACAGATGTAGCTCAAGACATGTATGCTTGGAGAACTAAATTGCAACTCTGGTTGGACCTCCGTAGCCCATGGCTGCTTGAGGCTGATGATGATTTTCAAATGGAGAAACATAGTTTATTAAAGAAATGATTCTTTGATTTTTGTCCCTTTTTAAGATATTAGAATATAAAAATGGTAAAAATATATGTATTAAGATAGTTTTAGATCCTTAATGTCTCATTTTTTATTTAGAGTAATATACATTTTTTTGAAAATTATAGAAAATATTTTAAACTTCATAATTGTTTTTTAATCATTGCCATGTCAATCATTTGTGTATGTATTTAACAGAAGCCATTAAATTTTTTTGTCATTCCAGGCCACTTTGGTGCCTTTAATGCATGAATGGTTTATTACAGAAATAAATAATTTAGCTGTAACTTCTTTACCCTTCCAGGGTCCAAGACTTCTCTATGGTTTTTTAATACAACAAAAAACTTTAATTTAAAAAAAATAGAAATTGCCATTTGAAAATTTCCTTACATACATCTTATACTAAGTAATTAAGCTTGAAAAAGAATATTTTCTGTTTTCATTTGATGCATATTTTCTTAAAGCACAATATAAATAATTTGTTAGAGCCATCTGACTGCCATTTCTTTGAAGCCCTATATGGTATTACCAATTTATTTGTTAAAATTATTCTATGCTGAAGCAGCCTCCTGATTTAAGTGCACAAGTTTGATATCAATTATTATCAACAAATTTTTTGTTAAAGTTTGAAAATCTTCTGAAAATTAGCAAAAAAACTGCTGTTTTTAAAAACAGAAGATTTTGGAAATGATTACGAAATTGTGCCTCAGTTTTTTTTTTCCTGTTTTACACTCTTTTCTGCCTTAAACCTATTTCACTATTCCTAGAATAATTTTTATCATTTTTATTTTTGGGGCGGGGGTGGCTCAGTCGGTAGCGCGCCAGGCTCGTAATCTGTAGTTCCCAGGTTCGAGTCCCAGCTGGGTCAGCGTTGAGATTTATCTCCGCAAAATTCCTCGCCTTGCCCACGGTCAGTAGGGGACACCGATGGGCTTGGAAAGGCCGCCGTTCGTCGGATGGGACGTTAAGCCGTGCCCCCGTGTGCGGGAGAGCTATAGCCTGTGCACGTTAAAGAACACGCTGGATGGCCTTGACGGGGGGCTACCATATGTCTCCCAATAGCTGTTGCAGTGGGTCCCCTCCCCCAACTTCCTATGAGCCTTCGGGGTCCATGTGACCTGGCCATTTAGCCCATGGTGTGCAAAAAAGTGCCGCTCAGAGGTAAAACAACCCAACCCAACCCATTTTTATTTTTTATCCTAGCATTATATGTTTCATTCCCACTCCTCAACTTGAAACTATGAATTATTTGTTTTATTTGGTATATAACATGATCTATTTTGATTGATTGGTTATTTATGTAAAATGCCAACCTTAGATTTTTTTTTCAACTCGGCACAGTTTTTTGCAGGCATTTCAAAAATTTATGAAAAAATGAGTTGGCAGTAGTTCAGATCAAACTCTTGAGCTTAAATCATTGCGTTACTTCAACATGAAATATTGTACATGAACAAAATGGTAAATCCATATATTGCATCTGAGGAATGGTGATAAAATCACTGGAAGAAAGTAAATTGTATTTTAATCAAATGTGTGTAAAATAAAAATTGTGATTATTATATTTCAAGCTTGAATTATATACTTTTATAAGTTATATGTAAAAAAAATGTGCAAAGGGTTATTTCAATTTTTTTGTCTGTTCTTTGTAATTAGAGTTGGAAAAATTGCTTGCTACTCTCTACCAGTGCCCAGCCTGAAAAACGAAATGAAACCCTAGACCAAGCTATTTTTTTCATTGTGCTCAGCCAAAAAAATTAACTTTAGAACTTTTATTTTACCAAAAAAACTAATGATCAGAAATTGGTCATATATGTATACCAAATTAAACAGCATTTAATTGTGGATTTTGTGAAAAATAATATATTTAACAAAAACATTTGTTGTCTAGTGATGCTGAGTAGCACCTATGCTCCTGCTCTGTGAAAATTTGATATGGATTACAATGCCAATGGCCCTGGAAGATTTAAATCTCAAAAACATCCCTTTGAATATGTAACTGGCCCTTTCTACAGACAAGTAATAGACTGCATGCATATAGAGACCAATGTGAAAAAAAGAAACCATTAATTAATTGGCATTTTTGGAACAAAACTAAATTTG
The DNA here is from genome assembly GCA_038380435.1 of Ryuthela nishihirai. NCBI lineage: Eukaryota > Metazoa > Arthropoda > Arachnida > Araneae > Heptathelidae > Ryuthela > Ryuthela nishihirai. Next base: position 44,872,122 of record JAWZYU010000031.1, read on the forward strand.
AAACTTTTTTCATATTTTTATACTTTTTAGAGTGTACCATGGACTTAAGTTTGGATATGGAATATCTGAAAGGAAAGCACAATATAAACCATTTAAAATAACCTTGCATATCAATGACTTAGCATTGGATGATGTATGTGTGGAGAAGATGGCAAATACGTTGTGTGTGAAAGCCATTGCTACACCACTCTCCTCAGGATATCAAGGTATGCATAACATTTTGAATGTATATGTAAATTGTGTTGCTATTAAGGTACTGAGTTATTATAATTATGAAGTACCATCATCTGTTAGAGGTAATAACTGAAAGGACAGTTTATTATACACACCCACCTAATAACATGTGGGTCCTCCTTTTGGCCTCACAAGAGCAACAATATATCATAGCATGGACTCTACGAGGTGTTGGGAATGTTCAGATGTAGTTGCAGCTTATGATTTCATGGCAGCTATCCAAAGCAGAGGGTTGCTGGTGGTGGGCTTTGGGCTCGAATGCATCACTCCACTTCTTCCTGCAGATGCTCAATAGGATTCAAATCCAGTGAGTGAGAGTGTGGCATGCTAGAGTTGTGAACTCAGTGGAATGCTCCTCCAGCCAGTTCTTCACCAAATGGTAGTGATGAGATGGAGCATTGTTTTTTTGAAAGTAGGCATCCTGCTGTGGGAAATGAATAACCATGAATGGCTGTAGGTGGTTGGTGAGTACATCAACATAGTTTTGTGCAGTGATTTCAATAGGTACAAGGGGTTGAAGGTAGCCCATGTAAATGCACCCCAGAACATTACTGGCTCAACTGACGTGTAACACCCAGACTTGATGGGGTCCATGGCCTCATGTGTTCTACACCACACATGCAACCTCCCATCAGCATCTTGTAATTGGAAGCTTGATTCATTGGTCCAAGCTATCCATTTTCAGTCTTCCACAGTCCATTGGTGATGTTCCTTTGCCCACTGTAGCCTCATAGCATGGTGCTATGATGTTAACAAGAGTGCTTGATGTGGGTGCCAGTCATGCCATCGTATGTCAAATGATTTTTGCACAAACCTTCATAGCTGCCCTGTTTTTGAATAACAACATTATCATCTGCATTGTGGCCCTCCACTCCAACTTTATGATACAGGAGAGGCGTCATTCATCTCGAACATCAATGGCCCATCATGGCCACATTTTTTCCAGCCCCTACCGGTTTTGCCAGTTTTGATGTAGTGATGGTCACACATGAAAATCCCTGACATTCTGCAGCCATGGATATGGATCACACCATCTCCCTTGTACCAACTATTTGACCACAATTGAGCTCATTCAGGTCACATTGTTTACTCATTATAGCAGCCTCAGGTACGCTATACAGCAGGTAGGTATCTGACCTATTTATAGTCCACAAATGGTTTCGGCAGGCTGCATTATTGTGGCAGAGTAGGGCAGGTTTGTGAATGAGTGTGGTGTGAGTAATAAATTATGCTTTCAGTGTATAATGGAACATGACATTTGCGTAGAGTAAAACATGCAGAACATAATTACAAGAAAAAACAAAGGATTTCATAAACAGGTAAGGGTTGCACTGTCACTGGCGAGTGGTCAATCCATAAACTCTTCTATATAGTTACCATTGTTGAACACAATATATTGAATATGCATAGACAAATTTGTTGACAAACTAAGAACAGGGAATGGATTTCATTTAGACTGTAATGCTCTCCTGAAAGGGTATGAATGCTTCCATGGTCCATATTGTCCTTCAGGTAACACCATGGTCAAAAGTAACAGAGGGTGAGGTCAGATGAATAAAGTTCAACTTATTTCTCACAAATTAATTTCAATATAAAGATTCAAGCATTGGTTGGTTGTGACAAAATATTGATAAAGCCTCTGTTGACTCAAAAATCACAAGAACAGTTGTGCAGGACCAAAGACAATTGGTTTGGTATTGATGCAAACTGTTGCATGAGTTCGTGAAGCTCTTAGTATTTATCGTCCAGTAATGAACATATTCGAAACATTTAATTCTAGGAATAAAAATATAAGAGTGGCTACAAGCAAACTTAATACTGATTCCTGCTCACATTCTAAAAGATTGACTGAAGTAACTGAAAAATTGCAAATCTGTGTAAAAGAAATGTAAGTTAAGGAATTGTTAACAAAACTTGCCTTTGTGAGCACACTTCCCCTTCAATTTGCAAACCAAATATTCTCAGCAGCATCTGATTCAAAGCCTGAATCATTCTAACAATAATAGATTATCATGGCAAAATTTCCCATTATTTGATTATTGATATCATTTTAAATGTAATATATTAATGTATAGTGTATAGCTGTATATTTTTAATTTAGGTGAAATATTTGAGAGACCTAATAAATTATATTGCAGAGTATTAAATATATTATCCTTGTTTTTGATATTTTTGTCTTAACCAAGATGTCAAGTTTTCTCATGACTTTTTATACAAATATTCCACTTCCCATAGCATTATTGAGCAGAACACCAAATTCACTGTATTTCGGAACAATAATTTACAAATTAAGTATAATAATGAAAGAAAAATTTTATACAGTAATACTGTTTTATTAGTCACAGCTGTTCAGAAAAAATTAACTTAAAATTGCATCTTCATTTTTGGTTGCCCATTCTTAGCTCCTGCATCTTCTCTGGCCCTTTGTATGTCTATTTGCATCTCTTTTTTGTGAAACGTAGTTGGCAACCACACTGAATACCTTATAAATATAGCAGGTGTTTTGCAAATTCAGAGAGCATAGTTAACTTCTAACTATGATTATAAATATGCTTTGTATTATCACTATTAGTGATAAAAAACCTGTATGTAATATAATTTATTAATTACATCAGACTACATTTAGTAAATATTAATATAATGAAACTTGTCCAAATATTTTTACTTCTAGTTCCTGAAGAAATTCCAGCAATGACTTCTTTTTCAACAAGGCACACAGCATCTTGCCATTTCAGTCATGTTGATACAAGGTAATCATCTTGTTTTCACTTTTATGCAGTAGGAATTATATTGAATTGAACTCAAGAGAAATACAGAATTTGAAATCCATAGTAAAATGTATATAACTATAGTTCAGATCTGTGCTTATAGCACTTTTCATTTTTTAAATTAAAAAATATTTCTCCTGTTAACACAAGAGTAGGATAAAATTTTTAAGTTAAAAATATTTTTTTTTCTTTTGTATTCACAGTGATCATTAGGTTTATTTGAAGCCACCATCTTCTTGTGGGTTCAGATCTCACCTTGCATGAGACAATTACCCAGTATTAGCAGAATACAACAGCAAAGATAATGCTTCAAATAATTGTTTCAGTTATTTGTTAATTAATATGTAATTTTTCTTTGTGCATTTTGGTAACAGACAATAAAAAAGGTTTTGCATATTCATAAACTATTTTTTTTGCACATTCATAAACTTTTTTTTTTTGCAATTCCACACACAAGAATTGTTGCAAAAGAAAATAGTTAAGAAAAAAAATAATTTTTTGGCCTTTCATTTCAGTGCCATTCCTTACCTTGGTTATTTGCCACAAGATATGATTGGCTATTCAATATTTGACTTTTATCACACTGATGACATGCCACAGCTGAAAGATATTTATGTATTGGGTACGTTTTTACTCTTTTTTTTAGTCTTTGAAAATAGAATAAAAATTTATTGAACCTAGTAAGTTTGATAATGCAATTTAAATAAACAGATTTTTTTGAGTGATATAGTTTTATATGTGACAGTCATTTAGATTTAAAACAATATGATCTGTTTTTGTTTTGCACAAAAAAACTAGTAAACATTGAATCTCCAAGAAATCATGCCTTTTGACTTAATGGCATTTTAAATAAATTTTTGTTAAAATGAGCTCTACATTCTAATAGAGCTTGAAGGACTGTATAAGATCACTTGTATCTCAATTTTCTTTAAATATATATTTTAGCAGGTTTTGAATTTAAGTGACTGTTATATCATATGCATATTTTGTAGAATTATATTGGATAATTACTGTGGGACATACACAAGAACATTTTCTGGGTATGTCATGTATTTTATTGTATTTACTATGAATTATCAGTGCAATATTTTTAAAAATAAATATATATTTTTATTTAAATTTTGTCTTTGACCAATATTATTTAGCATAAAATATTCATTTTTTTTTTGACTGGATTGCATAAGCTATTGCTATGACCTAATATGTTTTACTCTCATAAAAAAAATTTAAAAAATTGTGCTAGCTATACTTGGAACTTCTCTAGTGCTATTATAAAATTACAAATTATTAATTAAACAGTCACTAGTGCTTTAAAAATTTTCTAACTTATGTATTCTAATCTATAAGGTTTAAGTACTTGTTCAATTTTAAATTATTATTATAATTACTATTTGTTTCCTCTCTAGTATATATTGTTTAATAAGTAGAGATTAAGTAACTACTCTGATTTCTTTGTAAATTAATGCTTTTTTTTCCAAAACTTTAACCAATTGTTCTTTGGGTTTTGTTCTGGTAGATATCTTTGCTGCTTAATTAAAAATTTTAAGAAATAATATAAAATTGTTGTATGCAATGAAACATGCCACAGAAAACTGTAGTTCTGCTGTAAGCCTTGTAAAATCTCTTAGGGTGCATTTAAGTATTAAATTAAATAAATATAAAAAATTTAAAGAAATACATTTTGAAAGTGCTTAAGCAAAATCATAATTAAAAATATGTTAATCAAAAATATATTAGAAAAGAGTTTAAAATCCCTGTCATCATGCTATAAGTACAATGATTGCATTATTTCTTTCAGTAATTAAAGAACAGGGGTCTTCGTTTAGGAGTAAACCTTATCGTTTTCGTGTCATAAATGGTTGTTTCATTACACTTGAAACTGAATGGTCATGCTTCATTAACCCATGGTCTAGAAAACTGGAGTTTGTGGTTGGCCAGCATCGTGTATTGAAGTAAGTATGTCATAGGTAATCATACAGATAGTGAGCAAAATAACATAAACTCAGACACCATGGCATGATTTCAACTTGTCAGTGCAGCCAGTAAAGTGTGGACCTCCCATGAAGGAATGTGGGACCATTTTTCAATTAGGAAACCTTCCAACATCCTCTGAGAAGGTGAAGGTGGGAAATGTGGCAAATTTAGAAAACCATTTACAAGTTCTTAATTAGATTGAAATCTGGTGACAGGAATGGCCATTGGAAAGAGGGGCTATCATCATGCCCTTCAGATTATTTATAGAAATATAGTGGGATGAACATGAATCTCCCAAGACTATGGGCATTACCATCCTGAGAAAAAAAAAAGATTGCTGCATCATGGGGTAAGATTGATAATCTGACATTCTGAGTTAGTTGTTTGCAGTGCTCCTGACTTTCAGTAGAATAAATGGGCCTTTCTGATGCCATAGCATGAAAATGCACTCTAAACTAAGACAGGATCACTGAATCTTTGCCCATTCTAAGTACCTACATTCGAGATTACTTTAGCTGGTGCCAGGTATGAAGACAATCGCGCATTGCAAAAGAGTGTAAGAAGACTTGCCATACCATGTGATATTTTGTACTGTGATGTAGCCCATTGTTTTGCTAACAGCTTTGTTAGATATCCAAACACTTGTTGGCAAATGTAATGTGCAGCTCATGCATGGTTGCCTGCACACACATTTTGTTGATGCAAAATTCTTATCTCTTTCATTGTAATCAGCACATAGTTCAGCCATTATAGTTGTTCATCTTGTCTTCTTTGCATTTCAAGTTATTTTTACTAGCCCAATTCTGGATTATGCATTTTTGCCTTTTATTGTGTTTTACCAACAATGTCTTTCTGTTTTACTCACAGCCCAACATATTTTTGAAACTTTTTGTTGTGACACATGTAATCTAAGCTGTCTTTGTCACAGTAGCTCCTGCTAAGTATGCTCTCACAATTGGACCTCTATCAAAGTTATCAATGTCATCTTGTAAAGCCACACTGACTATAACTGGTGAGACATTATATTTAGGCAATTTTTATAAATGCAACCTTAAGACATTTGGGAATGATTTTCATATTTCCCATCCAGGCCATGAGATTCTGGAGAACATGATATACCAAGTCTGTTTGGAAATTTAAATGGACTGGTGTTTTCATTATTTTTCCCACTATATGTATTTAAGAGACAATATGTAAATATTGTCTCAAAGCTCATTCAATTATCAAGGTATCATAAGATTCGCAAGGCACATTTTATTTTGGTAGTTCATTACTACTTGTAGTTTTTTCATTATACCTTTTTTTTTTCCTCCTGTGAGATAGTATAATACTAACCTTTCCAGGGTAATTAACCTTTTCAGGGTCCAGCCTGAAAAACTAATTTACATCCAGAGGTCCAGCTATTTTTTTTACTATAGGGTATTTAACAAAAAAGATGGTCAGTTTTATTTTAAAGGGAATTTTTTAAAGTCACATAGTAAAAAATGTATCTGGCAACAAAAATTTGTTTAAAAAAAAGAAATGATTATAATGCACATGAATAGAAAGGCTATTTATTTCTGAATTCCAAATAAATTAATTTTCTTGTTTCAAGTAAATATTTCCCCCATTTTGTAATTTTTTTCTTGTTATTGTACTTTGAGAAAAGTCCAGGTTTTTAGCCAATTGTACTGAATCAGTTAAACAAGTCAACTTTAGATATTTTTTTTAAATAACCAGTCAACAGAAATAGGTCATGTTATTTACCAAATTAAACAGAATTTTATTACAGAATTAAATTAAACAGAATTTTATGAAAATGAATAATATAAACAAATTTACAAGCATATTGATTTTAATAAGCCTTTTTCAATGTGATATGGTGAAAAAAAAAGATTGCACTATACAATTAAGGCTTCATTTTGAAAAATCTGATGAATAAAAATAGTTAAATTATATATTAATTTAAAGCAAATTTCCCCCAGAATAATATAATATTTAACATGAAATATGATTTTTATTTCTTTAATTGATTTATTTCAATATCGTATATTTTAAATACAGCCAGTGTTAGAATAATATAGAGAAAAAATTGTCATTAGCAGGTGAGTCTGAATCCATGAACTCCTGATAGTATGTCAGGTGCTCTGACCACAGAGCTACTGGCTGCTGAACAGTCATCATCTATTAGTGGCTTTAAGCATTATACCATAGGATGGTCTTTGGAAATGTAGTTCACTATAATTGAAGACTGATCCAGATGGCACCTTCCAGTTTAGTGACACAGCCAGCCCAGATCAAGTGTCAAACGGAATTTTCCATGATGGATTTTCTATTGCAAAACTTTCCACAAAGCAATATGTCTTTGCCACAGTTATTAAGCAAAATTTCATCACTAAACTATAACTCCTCAACAATCACCTGCACCTCTCATGATTGCTGATCTCACATATCATACTGCATGACTCGTGCATCCCGTCTCTGCACAACTACAATTTGAAGCAAGACTTAGTACTTTGAAATTTTACCTACTTTTATAAGTTAATTTCTAATCATTTTATGTCTGAAGAAGACCTAATAGTTAGGACGAAATCGATCACATCATTTATATATTCTGTTACACTGTTTAATCATCATCTCGTGTTAATTTTTATCCATTGTCATGATTAGTGTACAAAATTTAGTAAGTATAAACTTCTGAAATGTTGTTTAGCCTTCCTATTATTTCATCTACTACACTATTCTACAAGACAAATGGTATAACATCGATAGATGAAACAATTATAGTGAAACAAAAAATGGACTATTATATATATTTGAAAATAATATACTTTGTAATATTAATTTGCTTATAATTGGGAACATTTACCAAAAATTGTAACATTATTTGATAAATTAATCTTTATTGAAAATACACTATATCTTTTAAAACAGAGGTCCAGATGATATCAATATTTTCAATCAGCATAACATGGAAGAAAATATAATTTCTGATGAAATACTGAAAGAAAGTCTATGCATTCAAAAGGAAATTAGGAATATGCTCTCTCAGGTAAATATTATTATTTTGAACCGTTTATTAAAAATAGCAAGACTTCTACATGTAATATTTTAATATTAAATTTTACCATGAAGCAGTGAAGATAATTATGTATAAAAATATTGATGCAAATCACTGTTGAGAAAATAGTTCTTATGCTGAAAAAAGTTATGAAAAGCTAGAATGAATTCACAGACCCAGATATTTTTCACTGTGTTCAGCCAAAGAAATTTAGAATTTTTTTGATAAATAATTAATGAACAGAAAATGGTTTCTACATCCCAAATTAAACAGCATTTAGTTCTGAATTTTAAGGAAAACTCCTGACTAAAATGGGAAACGATAATATAAATAAAACTTTTTCAGAATGATATAGTGAAGAAAAAACAAGATCAAGCAAGGCTTAATTTTGGAAAACCTAATTGATATAAAAATAATTATATATCAATGAAAAGAAATATTTTTTCTGAATAATATAATGAAAGGAATTTACTTTAAATAAGACTTTTTTTAATATTTTTTTATTTACAACACATAGGACAGAGAAGAATCCTAGAAGCTACTCATAGCTTTTACAGGCCTTCTCATACAAGGACATGATCTACTAAGACTGAAGTCACTGCTGACTACTGCCTTATTAGAGCTAACACAGCACACAAAGTTTGCCTTGTTGGAGCAGTTGCTAGCTCCCTAACCACTATGCCAGTCAAGGCTAAACTTTATTTTTATTACTCTTAAACAAGCCCATCCAACTCAAGAGCCACCAGGAAAAAAAAACTATATTCTTAAAGAGCACAAGAAAAATTCTCTACTTAAAAATTAAAACATAGATTCTTAATGAGTAATAAATTGGGGGAAAAAGCTATATTTTTAAAGAAACAAGAAAATATCTTGATTAAATACATACATTTTTAATGAGTACCATGAATTGGCAAAATTGTTTAGTTATTCACCTAAAATTGTTTGGTCAAGAAAATTGGAAGAAATGAGCTAGATTCAGTATATTAAATATTTGTTTTATGGGTCAGATTGTATAAGATGACTGCACCATTCACATATAGAGGAGCTTTCCTTCCTGCTTGTGGCAGTAATGCAATACTTTCTTCTTGGCTTTTTTTCTTTGTAATCAACACCATGCATTTTATGTTTGGATATATGTAAGATATATATCATCAGAGTAGCATAGCCAAGGTTTTTTTTTAGTGGGAGGTGTTAAATATTTTTTTTTAACCATTCAGTATAAGTTCATGAACTAATAATTTCTTCACATAGATTTTTGCCAAGGATGTAGAGGGATGGATTTCTGAGTAAAGGAAATCCTCTGTTTCTATATTCAAGACCTCATTCTCAGAAAATGATACAAAAAAATTTTATTAGAAAAAACCAAGAAATTATTAACCCTTACTGTGTCACAGCCCAAAGAATCACTTTCATCTTTTCCATTCTAGTGAATGGGGAGTGAAGTATCACTCCAGTAGTACAAGGTTGTGAAAAAAAATTTTTTTTCAACCATTTCTAATTAAATATTAAAAATAACATTTAAATCTATGATATATATTTTTACCTGTTGATTCCACCTGAAAAAAATTATAAAGTTTAAAAACAAATCTATTTGAGTCTGAAGTGAATGTATGAGTAGGTTTACAGTCACCATAAGCAGCATCAAGCAGTGCCAATTTAGTTTATGCCTTTATTCTGCCATCCCATACTGAGATTATCAATCGGTTGCATTTCTGTGTATTTTGTGCTATTTATAGCTGTACTAGAGTTGTAATGCTTTCTAAACTTTAACGTAAGGATATTGATTTTTTTTTACTACGGGAAATTGCGTCACCCAGGAACTATGTACATTGACTTTCGATCGATATTTTAGCAGACTCGATTTTAAAGACTTTTTATTTAGTTTAATACTTCTAAAATTATTTTTATTGCTTTTCGAATGGATACTGTGATTATAAACAATAATTAATTAGAAATGATTGAAAGTGAAACTGCTAGCAATCTATAATGGTGGCAATCAGAACAAGCATTAAGATTACTCAGAGTGCAATTTTTAAATGCTCTGATTTTAATGGAAGGACTTTATTTATCAATATATTTAATTACATTTAATGCATATAAGTAAATTAAGGTCAGGAAATTGCAATTTTTAACAAAATTTTTGGCCGGAATTTTAGAATTAAACTTTTTTGTAGCAGTTATGCAGCTTCATAATAAAGAGACTCATTCTCAAATTTAATGCATCGATTATGTTTTAAATGCTTTGAAACTTTTTATAAATTTGTGCAACATATGACCCATCGGCCAGATTTCTGTGGGAGATAATTCTCTCGGCCTGCTTCATTCTATTAGGAGTAGATTCTGGCCTGCTTCATTCCATTAGAAGTGGTTCTGTCCTGCTTCATTCCATTAGAAGTCAATTCTGGCTCATGTCCATTTTTGAGTTTTGCACCTCTGGTGTAAACATTTCTCTAACCATATCTGCCAAATGTGAGTGCTGAGAATAACAAGTAGGTATCAAATGGAAGCTTTTGATATGACTCTTCTCATAGGCTACCTTAAGTTTTGCCCCCCCCCCCCCCCCCCCGAAATAAAAGAGGGAATTTTCATGTCAGTTGATCACAATGAGTTATATCTCTAATGAAAGTTGTTATATGAAGAATGTCATGAACTATCTAACAATTTTTCCCTCTTTCTCCTCTCTCCATAAAATAGGGAGAAAAAGTTAACAGAAGTAGATATTTATAAGTCATATTTATAATAATAATAATAAAAGGATATATCTGTGGTAACCATAACTCATTGGGAAATCATAGTAGACACTTCAAACTTTGACAGTATTTTTGGTTGTTGTCCAAGTTGCAGTGGCCAATTTCAAGTTGAAATTTCAAAAAGGATCTTGCTAGAAGCAACAATATTTACCATGCAATTCCTACCAAAATAGTAATTGCTGTCAAATCTATTGTTGTCATTGCCAGTATGGAGCATTTTTCAGTTTGTGGCAATATTGGGCGTATTTCAGTATGGGGCATTATTTCAGTTTGTGAGCATTTATTTTGCAATAATTCTTAAACTGTTGGCTTAACCATCTTAATATTTGGTACACTGATTCTTCATATAAGAGTATGCATCATATATACCTCAAAGTAGAAATTGCAACACCAAGAAGGAATGAAAGTAGAGATATGTAAATTGTAAGAGACAATCAGCCATTGGAGATATGCAAATGATCAAAGTTCTGCAATGAATGGACATTGACACCCAGCCAAGCCATGGATAAATACTGGGTACCCATGAGCTTGTATCATAGCATTACCAACAGTGAAGTTGGAATCATGCTGAAAAAATGTTCAGAACATGCTTTTGAGATGCCGGTGGGACCCTTATGCACAATTGACCCTTCTGAGAGAGAGAGAACAAATCATTGATATGCAAGTGCTTGGATTGAGCCTTTGAACAATCACCACATGCATAGGGTGCAACATAAGCACAGTGCAATGGTGCACTCACACAACATCATGGAGCACCAAATGACGTTAAAGACAGGTACGGTACAAACACACCACACCACAGGACATGAAAAGTTACTCCATAGGAGGGCCATTTGCAGTCCTTTTACCACAGCAACTACTGCAGAATGAGTTGCAAACTGTTATGGGTACTATGTTCTCCACACAAACCATTAGATAATGTTTACATGAAGCAGGATTGAGGGTGAGATATCCAGCTGGCATTTACCATTGCAGCCACATCACCAGTTATGCCATCTCCACTGGTGTTGAGTGAGGCAACATTGGACTTAAGAATGGAGGAGAGTGTTGTTCAGAGATGAGTCCCGATTCTGTTTTGGCAAGCCAGATGGCTGTTTGTCCACATGGCGACAGTGTTGTCAATGACATGAGGAAGCCTATTCCATTAGTTGCCCACTGTGGTACAATGATATGGGGTGGTATCATATATGGCAGCCAAACACCTCTGCTCGATGTTTCTGGCTCCCTAATGGTGATACATTATATCGATGACATCATTAATCCTCTGGCACAACATTTACCATCATGCCTGAACTGATTCTTCAGCAGGACAGTATCACCCCATACACTGCACATGCAATGATGGAAAGTCTCCAAAGTGTGAACTTTGGAGACTTTCCATCATTGCATCATCCCATGATCATCATAATCCTGTACTTGTTGCCCATTGAGCATGTGTGAGAACTTGTGGGGTCGCCACCACTGCCAGTTCTCTCTGGCTATATAAACGAAATTTTTTGAACAAAATTTTTGACCTGTTGTTAAGTTGCAATTTCATAAAATAGCCCCATGCTGTAGGCTGTTGAAATGATCAGAAAGGAATGAAATATACAATAGAGAAAACCATTTTCAAATATTTTGCATTAGCAAATATTTTAGCATTTAGAGTTTAAACATAGTACCAGCCCCTCTGGCATCCAACTGGATGCTGTTTGCAATGCCTTACCTCAGGAAACCATTAACTATCTGATTGATGGAATTCCGAGTTGTCTACAGGCTTGTATAACCACCCAGGTGAGCCTACTATGTACTGACGAATCTGTAATAAATGCACATACCTTGTGTTCTCATGTTCTGTTTTTTGATCATTTGCACATCTATATATATCCTCATAGCTTCAGTCCTGTTAGTTTTGGGCATATATATCACTTACTTCACGGTGTTGCAATTTCAACTTTGAGCAGTGTATAAAGATGAAGTAGATCTGCTGAGTAGAACAAAAATTACAGCTGCAGCCATCTGAAAAGAATACAAAATTCATAATATAATTCTAACTCTAAATGCTAAACCTATACAGATATTTGAAAATGGTTTTTTCTGTCATATATTTCACTTTTTTTTATCACTCCTCTTCCACTTGCAGTATGGGACTTTCGTATCAAATACATGACTTAGCCACAGGTCAAATATTTCGTGTTTGAACTGCACATATGTTTTAGTTTCATATACATTGTTCTGTTGTGCCATCATTTTACAGTTATTTTTCAATGCTAAAGAATCATAGAAAAAATGTTATTGTTCTTGTTGTTAGAATTTGTATAAAAATTCTAGGGGAGCTGGTGGCTTAAAATAACCAGTAAAATTGATGGTGGACAGTGCAATGCATATGAGACTCAAAACATATGTGCAATTCGAACATAAAATTGTTGACCTTTGTGAAATTGCAATTTCATAAGATAGCCCCATGCTGTAGGCTGTTGAAATGATCAGAATGGAATAAAATATACATAGAAAAAACCGTTTTAAAATATTTTGCATTAGCAAATACATTGAAGAGCCAAAACATTATGGCCAGCATGTCTTTATTCAAATCAAAGCAACTGCAGGTAAATAATGACACTTATGAAAGTCATGAAACAGTATAAATAACACCTGATACTGAGCTCTGTTAATCAATATTATTCTTGTTCTTCAGATGGGAAAGTCAGTGGACTTAAGTGAGTTTGACAAAGGCCAAATTGTAATGGCCAGATGACTGGGTCAGAGCATTTCCGAGATGGCAAGGCTTGCGGGGTGCTCACAGTCAGCCGTGGTTAGTACCTTCAAAAAGTAGTCCAAGGAGGGAAAAACCATGAACTGCTGGCAAGGTGTGGGCTGACCACAGCTCATCGATAGAGGTGAGTGAAGGCTATCCCATATGGTACGAGCCAACAGAAGGGATACTGTGACACAACTCGCCAATAATTTGAATGTTGGTGATGGGAGTAATGTGTCACAAAACACGATATATCGGACCCTGCTGAAAATGAGGCTGAGTAGCTGCAGGCTACTCCGAGTGCCTATGCTAACCTCAGTTCATGGCACTCGGAGTGGCCTGCAGCTACTCAGCCTCATTATGTTGATCTGACACACTCCCAGATTGACAAGCTCCTGTCAGACCTCTATTGATGGTAACAGCTATTTGAAGAATATATTTTTTATTTGCAGAGATATGAAAGCTAGAACAATTATAGTGTTATCTATGGTAAAAAATTTTCTCCAAATCCATCAAAAGCACCTACAATAGGCACACGAGCATCAAAATGGACCTTTAATGATTGGAAGAAGGTCATCTGGTCTGATGAATCTTGTTTCCTGTTGCACCATATGGACAGCCCGGTATGTGTACGTCATTTACCTGGGGAATGTTGGCACCAAGATACACCATGGGACAAAAACAAGCCAGTGGAGGAAGTGTAATGCTTTGGGCAATGTTCTGCTGGGAAACTCTGGGTCCAGTCATTCATGTGCAAGAAACTATGTCTATCACCTACCTTAACATCATTGCAGACCAGATACATCCTTTTATGGCAACGGTATACCCCTCTAGTAGTGCCTTCTCTTAGCAGGACAATGTGCCATGCCACACTGCCCAGATTGTTTGAGAATGGTTTTCAGAACATGAGGAAGACTTCCAGGTATTGACCTAGCCTCCAAATTTCCCAGACATCAATTCAGTCGAGCATCTGTAGTTTGTGTTGGAACAGCATATCTTATCTGTGGTGGCTAAACCATGTAACTTACCAGAGTTAAAGGGTCTGCTAGTAATGTGTTGGAACCAGATGCCACAAGACACCTTTAGAAATCTTGTAGCACTCATGCCTCACCAGGTAAGAGCTGTTTTGGTGGCATGTGGAGGACCGACATCATATTAGGCAGGTGCTCATAATGTTTTGGCTCTTCAGTGTATTTTAGCATTTAGCGTTAAACGTAGTATATTATGAATTTTTGTCACTTTTGTTCTAATCAATAAATCTCTTCTATCTTCGAATAATATGATATGCACTTTTATATGAAGAATCAGCATATCAAATATCAAGATGATCAAATAACCATTTAATTAATGTGAAATAAATGTGCACAAACTCATACAGGCAATAGGTTTTTGTGCCCCTAAGAAAACTTGCCACAAACCTATGAATTTATGGAATCTCTATTCTTACCTTCATGATTACAACACCAACATATGTATGGGTTCAATCTGTGCTAAGGGGTTGGGTGAGGGGGGTAGTAGGTTATGGTCTTCTCAAACTAACTTTTAGTGCAATGAAAAAAATGGAATATTCAGATTGTATCATAAAAGTGAGACCCAGGCAGTACTTAGTACAGTTCAGCTAGTATCAAATGAGAGCTTAAGATAGGCAGAGTCAAATAAGGAATGTAACTGTTTTCTTCTCCAAAGCAAGGGCAAAAAAAAGTGTTTTTTAGTGACAAAGTTCCTAGTGAAGTTGCCACTGAAAAGTAACGAATAAAAATATTAAGAATTTTAAAAAATATCTCTGTGCATTTTAAAAAGTAAAAAATCAAACTGAAGCCACCGATGGTGAAATCACTCACTGAATTTGTATTAATCACTTTAATAGAAGATAGGGCAGTGGAAGTTTTTGTTGGTGAATTGGTATCCCATCTTCCTATGAAGTGAATACAAATTTAGTGAATGATTTCACCATTAGCATGCTTTAAAGTTATTGTTTCTGCTTTTTAAGTTGCACATAGAATGTTAACTATTTTTTAAATTTCTAATTTTATTTTACTATTGAGGCACCAAATATATAAGTACAGTAGGAAATTCTTCCTCTTTTTCCCAAGTGGTTATGATATGTGTTCTTTGTGATATGTTTTATTCTATAGTTACAATATGTGCACTTTATATTTCTGTAATCTTATGCTTTCCTTGAAAGGAAAATTCAAATTAAGACAGTCTTTTACTGGTAAGAGTTATTTCAATTTTAGAAACCGATTTAAAGGCTGAATTTGCTTTTTCGACTTTGATGCTTAACCTTTAACTTTTTTTTTACATTGTTTTTAAATATTGCAGCCTATAAAGAATTATGGTATTGAAAAGACCAGGAGGTTTTGTAATAAGAGGAAACGAGATTTAGCATCCTTTGTATGCAATTTTGTAGGTGATGGAATAAAAGAAATTGAAAAAGAAGGACGTAAGTGAATTTTTTAAATATTATACATATGCTAAAATATGGACTTGAAATAATTAACCAACAGCTAATCTTCTACTGTGGCATATAAACTAACAGGCTCCTGTCAGACCTCTGTGGCAAGCAGCTGCTTGAGGGGGTATTTATTTTTTTTATATAATCTTAGTAAACAGATAGAATGAAGAAAAATCCTCCAATGTGAAGAGTGAAATTACTCGGCTAAAGGTGCAGTATAGCACAGAAAAGAATACATATTGCATACAGATACCTGTTGCAATAAAATAACTATTTGCATGTTTATGCTAACAGAACACGAAATTCAGAACAATATAATTTCTTAAAATTCTGGAATGTCATATGAGAAAGTCTTAGAAGTTTTCTTTGATCAAGTGGTTAGCATTGTTACATTAGTAAAGAGACTCAAGTTCTCTATAAAGCCACTGATTGTTTTCTTCTGCTGTATGTTTATTTATGACACACTCCCAGATTGACAAACTCCTGTCAGACCTCTATTGATGGTAACAGCTATTTGAAGAATATACTTTTTATTTGCAGAGATATGAAAGCTAGAACAATTATAGTGTTATCTATGGTAAAAACTTTTCTCCAAATTTAAAGCATAAATATTAGGCTTGTCAAACAGTAATGATTATGTTTATAAAAAAAAGTTGGATTTTTCAGGGATTTTAGAGAAATTTTTAGAAGAGGTGATGCTGGGATTAGATGTTCCCATCTCCATAATCCATAACTTTTAACCATTATGTTTAAAATTAAGAATTATTTTACATTAATAAAGTTTTCTGAAAACTGTTATAGTGAATTTTTTAATATTTTTGGAAATTATAAAACCTTGAATTTTTTTGTTGATATAATGCAAGTGGTGATTTTGTTACACTGAAGTGCCATTGAAATAGGAATAGCAAACTCCTAACGTGTTGGACCCACTCTGGCCCTGATAACGGCCACCACACGACGAGGCAAGGACTCCACAAGCTTGTGTAAATGTTCAACAGGTATGGCGACCCATGCATTCTCCAGAGCTGTCCACAATTCTCTCAAGGTCATTGCTGATGGGACACGTGCCCGAACACTCTACTCGATGGTATCCCAAAGATTTTCGATGGGATTTAAATCTGGGCTTCTAGGTGGACAATTCATTATTTCAAAGTCAGCAGAATGCTCCTGCAACCATGCAGCAGCCAACCTGGACCTGTGAGATGAACAATTGTTTTTGATGGTAGACACCATCTCCACTGGGATGCATGATGGCCTAAAAATGGGTGTAAATGGCCAGCCATGAGTTTTATGTACTGGGATGCATTGAGAGTCGTTGGTACACATACCAAATGTCCCACAGATTCCAGCTGAGCCACCACCATCTTGTACTGTTCCGACTCAACATGCAAGATCCATGGCTTCATGGGGTTGGTGCCATACCCTCAGTCTTCCATCAGTGTGATGAAGTTTAAATCGAGATTCATCACTCCAGGTTATCCGTTGCCAATTTTTGATGGTGCAGTTTTGATGTTCTTTAGCCCAGGCAAGGTGTTGAGCCTGGTGCCATGCTATTAGAAGTGGGACTCTCATAGGTCAGCGACTCACGAAGCCGAGACAAATGAAGTGAGTGTTGCACAGTCCATGCACAGACTTCCTGGCTGAAACCCATTTCAGATAAGTCTGGCCCTCATCGGTCCGTACAATGTGGGCCAGACAATGAAGCCCATGATCATTCAAGGCTGGTTGTCCTTTGCAGTTTGTCCAGGTGCTTGTTTTTTTGAAATTTTAGAAGAAATTTTTCTTAGAAATTTTCATATTCCCGGAGCTGTTGTATGAGAAAATCCAAGTTCATTGACAATTTCAGAGATTGAGTGTCCATTCTATCAGGCACCTACAATCTACCCTCTGTCAAATGCATCTAAAACCTGCATCTTTCCCATTATGCTTCTTACGATGAATGCCTGGGGAGCCAAAGCTGACAGCTATGTATGACCAGAGTTTCAGCCATTCATGCGCACAAATGCGGGACTTTCGGTACTGAATTTGGATAATGTCTCCTATCCCTAATTCAATGGCACTTCAGTGTATAGCAGGTATATATAGTTAATTGGTGGTTTAACTTCTTTTGAAATTGGATGTTTTTTCCTTGTGTTACTGTGCTAACACATAAATATGCAGTGTCTGAAACTATTTCATAAATTTCTTTCTTTGTTTATTTGTATGAAAAACTAGTGTAAGGGGCATTTTATGTCCAATCCACAAATGATAAGCACACTGTCACAGAATCACACCAGATTTTGTATGACCTTTACTAATTCATTGTAAATGTAAATCTAGTTTTCTTCTTTTATTGTTGTTAAATTTTTTATGACCAAACAAACTTAAAAGAATTAACTCAGAAATTCTGTAATGTTTTAACCCTTTGTGGTCTGAACCTAGTCAGAATAAAAATTAGATCTCATAGGTTTAAATATAGTAAACTTAAAATATATCTTGAGTTATAATTTAACCAGATTTATGATTCAGCATGCATATTTATCCTTGTTTAATATATGTTTTTATATTTGTATTATGGTATCTGGTGACAACCATCAATAACTGTCCAGAGAAAGTTTCAAAAAGAATAAGAATGTGCGTATTCACCAGCATGGAATTCAGTAATACAACAATGAATCAACTTTGTAGTGCAGGACTTGTATGGTGTTTGCCCAAGAAGCTGGACTACCTACAGCAGCCACATGGCACATCTGGTGGTCTGCTACGAAGTTTTTTAGCAATGAGCTCACTCTTATATAATGAATGAAATTTTTTTTTTTTCATTTTTCTTTAAGAAACATTAAATGGAACATTTATATAATAAAAGAAGGTGTGTGGTAGCCATAACCCATTGGGAAATCATAGTAGACACTTCAAAGTTTCAAAATGTTTCTGGTTATGGTTCAGGCTGCAGTGCCAAATTTCAAGTCGAAAGTCCAAAAGGGGGGCTTGCTAGAAGCAAAAATATATACCATGCTGTTCCTATGGGAAATGATAATTGCTGACAAATTTATTGTTGCCATTTACTGTTCCCTAACTGTGAAAGTAAGAGTTTAAATAACATTTAAATCTGTTACTGTTGCCAGATTCCCCACATTTTGAAAAGCATTATTATTTTAATGTATCCATTGCACAAGGGACCTGATTTTTTAACCCTAAAGGGAATTCAGTTAGGGGGAACACGCATATGAATTTGGGACCTTTCGGTCAAGTACGTCAAGAGTCACAGATTACCAAAATCTGTTGGAATAAAAATCTCAATGGTTTGTGACAAAGCCATGGCCTATGAGAGCGCAAACTGAGTCAGCAAAGACCTTTGCAACAGCGGGAAATTCGTCATGTTCAAACTGTTCTAAAATGTGGGGGGGATACTCACAAAATTAACCTTTATTATACTGAAAGACAGAATACACAGATTAAAGACGAGACCCAAGCAGTGACAATTTTGTAGAAATGAAGCCACAGGCCAAATAGGAACTAGATTTTTTCAACCAATCATTGTGGCACATGGAGGAAGCCATGCAGGAAATTTGGACTATGCAGTCAAGTTTCATGGGAGCCATTGGGCAGCAAAATCTGTCATAATGGAAATAAAAATCTCGATAGTTTAGGTAGAAACTAAATCACGGCTGTGAGAGAGCTTGCTGACGTCACCAACAACCTAAGCAAACACTGAGAAATTTTCTTCGTATTGAATCTGTGCTAAAGTGTTGGGAGGGGGGGGATATACTTACAAAACTTACTTTAGTGGAGTGAAAATAAGAATATACAGGTTAAAGTGACACCTGGGCAGCACCAGGTGCTGTTCAGCTAGTTTTAAATATGAAAAGACTTTGTAAATAAAAATATTAAATATTAAAAAATCATTTCTTAAAATACTAATTTATTGCTTCCATCAAGCAGCCATGAGTTACAGAGTTCCAACCAGACTACAGTTTAGTTCCCCATACCTGTGTATTCTGAACTATTGCTTTGCATTAGTACACTGGAAGTCAATTCTAATAGGGTCTTGTTTGACATTGTCCATTCACTGAATCTAGGTCTTTATGCACACAGTTCATAACTTTATTCACTAATCTATAGTGACTTACAAAACAATACAACACATATTGACAAAGCATAAATGAGATATCGAAAAACAAAATCCAACAACAGCTCTGGCACAGGTAATAACTGAAAACGAAACAGAAGCTATACCAACAGCATTATTAACTGCACCTGCTCCAAAAATTTCTATTAAACTACATGGAAAACATTGTGATAAATATGCAAAAGAGAAGACATCTGTAACACCAATGTTACTCCCCTCCTGGCTGTATGGAACCTCCTGTTCAATGAGTATAGCCATAGTGATCAGTAGCACTACCAAGGGAGAGCATGTATAAACTCCACTCTTAATAGCTATTACTGCCGGATGAAGCCTCGCACAAGAGAGGTGAAATATGTCATCAGCACCTTTTTTAATGGTTTTAACTTTTGAGTTGTTTAAATATTTGATAAGTTCAGTCAGTTTAAAGAATTTTAATGGTTGCATTTGAATTCAGGGGATTAAAGTTAAGCCATTTGTATCCCATTGGTGTTGCATGCATTTGTATAGCACCTGAAGGGACATACCCAGGGAGTCCAGACCTGCCTACCCTGAAAATCTCCCCTCGGTGCAAGTTCCTGTCCATTGTGAGGGGACCACCCTGTGAAGGTTCCACTGGCTCTGTTACCTTCACAGTGTCCTGAACACTCACCCACTTGTTTGTGTGCCCAGAGACCTGTGTCATGGGAAAGGAGGATCCTGATAATTGCTTGGGGGTCCCTGTCTTCTCTCCTCAGCTTGCTACTGGCAAGGTCCCCTTTGGCTGCCTTGCCATTGGGGAGCCTGTCATTGCGGGGCTGAGCAGCAGATTCTGGGACCTCTGCTATGCACTGCTTTGGCC
Organism: Ryuthela nishihirai; assembly: GCA_038380435.1. Lineage (NCBI taxonomy): Eukaryota > Metazoa > Arthropoda > Arachnida > Araneae > Heptathelidae > Ryuthela > Ryuthela nishihirai. Next base: position 44,893,023 of record JAWZYU010000031.1, read on the forward strand.
TCTGCTTCTGGTAAATGGGAGCTCCTGGGGTGGCCCCCCCAAGAGCAATCGGCTGGTGGGCAGGTCCTGCTAGGGTCAACTATGCAGAGCAGTGAGTAACCTTGCCCACATCCAGGTACAGGTTTGCGAGTTTTCTCACAACTTATTTTACTTTTGTAGTTATTCTTTCTTTGTGAGGTCAGTTTGGTCATTCACAATTTTGATATTTTACATTTAGTTCCTTTTGTGTAGAAAATTTATTTCTACACATTTCTCTTTATTTTCCTTTTATTTATTTTTTTGAGGGCTTGGCTCACTGTCTGTGTGGGTATAGTGCCTGGGTATCCCTGGCACCCGACTGGGCATCCCGTTGTTGTCCTCCATGGAGGGTGGGGATAGTGGGCACTGAACCACACAAAACACGAGAGTTAATGATGAAATTTATGCGATCAATGCCACTAAGAGGGCTCTACATGAGCCCTCATCTTTCTCATTGTCTCTGTTGTCTACACCATCGTCTTCTTTGTCTGTGCCTTCATTCCTGAGATTCCTGATCATCCACTCCATGGGTGATCAGGTACTTGGGGACATATCCCCATTTTTTGTCAACAAAGGTTTGAAAGTTCTTGCGGGAGAGCAGAAATCTGTCAAGTGCTTATGATCTGGTGACTTGCAGGTTGAGACCGCTTGTTCCAAACACTCAGAACTGCTCCTGAATGTCAAAGAGATTGGTGGAGTGGCTGTCGAGGTCACTCCTCACAAAACTTTGAATTTCTCTTGGGGTGTGATAACTGAGTGGGACCTCCTCAAAGTCACCGAGAAGGAAATCATCTCGGAGCTCAGTCCCAAGGAGTAATGGCAGTCTACCAGGTTTCGACACATCATGATGGTAAATTGTTACCCACCTCGGTACTGATTTTGACATTTAACACACCATGTCTGCCTTCCATCAAGGCAGATTATTTGCATTGTGAGGTACGACTGTATATTCCGAACCCTCTGCACTGCTTTCAGTGTCAGATATACAGTCATGCCCACACAGCTTGCCGGGGCAAACCCACCTATGCTCACTGTTGCAGAAAGGATCACCTTGATCCTGACTGCACAGCAGGAAAGGCAAGTTGTGTGAACTGTAGTGGCGAGCACCTGGTGTACTCCCATGACTGTCTGAAGTGGAAAAAAAGGAGGTACGTTGCTTGAAAGTAATGAACAACATCTCTTACGCTGAAGTGAGAAAGCTCACTGCAACACCTGCCCAATCTGGCAAGGTATCCTATGCCAGTGCAGTCATTGAAAAGCCTATCGTTCCAATGACTTAGTGGTGGTGCAGACTGAGTAGGTGACTCAGTAGGTGGACACTGATAGACTCAAGTAGTGGACACTGAAAGACTCAGTAGGTGGTACACTGATAGTGTACCACCTACTGAGTCTTTCTCACCCACAGCTAAGTACTTCCTCACACAGGCGAAACCGATGGTGTTGTCGACTTCGACATCAACCCCAGTTTCCATTCCTGCAAACTTAGCCTCCCACCTCCACCAGAAGGCCTCCTCCTCTAATCCTCAGACAGCAAGACCTTCCAAACCAAAGGGGCCCTCACTGGGGCCAAAAAGGAAAATCATCACTCCTACTCAAAGAGCAGTCACTGATCCATGTCCTTCGGATGATTCTGAGAACATGGATACAGACAGTCCCCCCTATTCACTAAACCGTCCTCTGAAGCAATTAAGTTGAATAGGAATTTGTCATCTGCCCACTCTTCTAAGACCTGAGATGGCCACACTCCTACAATGGAATTGTGGATTCCAGAGGAATATTGACGACACTAAGGCCATCATTCAAGCATACCAGCCCGTCTGTGTGTGCCTGCAGGAGATATACTTGCAGACAGTCACAGATCTCACGATCCGGCACTTTCACTAGTTCGCCAGGACTGGGGATGGAGATGGTCCAGCTCACGGGGGTGTCACCACCCTCGTGATCCATTCTCCATTCCAGGTCATACCCCTCACCACAAACTTAGAGGTGGTAGCCATTCGCCTCTTCATGGGGTTCTCCCTGACTATCTGCTCACTATATCTTCCACCTGGAAGCATCGTCTTCCAAGAAGATCTTGATGATCTCGTCTCACAGCTGCCATCCCCTTTCGTCATCATGGGGACCTCAATGGACACAGTCCACTTTGGAGCAGTGCTGACTTCAATGGGAGGGGTGGGGTCCTGGAGTAGTGGCTCCTGGATCCTTCTTTCTCCCTGTTGAACACCGGTGTTAGTACTTACTTTCACTTCCCAACTCGCACATTCACTGCCATTGACCTCACCTTCAGCTTCTCCTCGATCCTTCCACTCTTTAAATGGGAGGTCGAGGACAATCCTTACGGAAGCAGTCACCTCCCTGTGGTGTGTACCATTTACCACGTGTACCATTTGTGTAGCACAGATTCCAATTTCACCCCAATAGCTTCCTTTCGCAGGCAACGGTCAACTCTTGACCATCTGATACGCCTCAAATAGGCTATCAGAAATTCTTTTTTACATAGAGAGCACCTGGTGTCAATTTTCTTTGACATCGAAAAAGCATACGACACAGCTTAGAGATTCGGCATTCTTCGGACTTCCATAGCTTCTGCTTGAGAGGTCACATGCCGATCTTCATCTCCAACTTCTTATCAACACATTCTTTTCGTGTCCTTGTCGGCAATACTCTGTTGTGGCCATACCCCCAAGAACAGGGGGTGCCACAAGGCTGCATCCTGAGTGTTACACTTTTCGCTGTCAAGATTAATTCTCTTCCCAGACCAGACATCTCCCTCCATCTGTAGGGAATGCCCTCTATGTTGACGATTTTAGCATCTTTTGCTCTTTGTCCAGCATGAGGGTCATTGAAAGCCAACTGCAAATTGCTCTGAACAATATTTCGGTTTGGGTGACAGCAAACAGGTTTCGGTTCTCTCCACAGAAGACCACTTGTCTGCACTTTTGCCAGAAGCGTAATCTTCACCTGGATACCGAGCTACAGCTCAGGGGTAACATCATTCCAGTTGTGGTGGAGACCAAGTTTCTCGGTCTCATCTTCAATCGGAATTGACCTTTTTACCACACATAGGTCTCAGGTCCAAGTGCACGCAGGCATTGAACATCGTCAAGGTCCTCTTCTCTCTCTCGTGGGGAGGTGACTGAAGTTCTCTGCTCTGCCTGTACCATGCACTTGTCCGATTGAAACTGGGCCATGAATCCCAGGTGTACAACTCCGCCCCGGATTCGGTGATGAAAGTGCTGGATCCCCTCCATCACCAGACTCTCCTTGTTTGCACAGGAGTCTTCCACACCTCACCAGTCCAGAGTCTTGTGTTGAGGCCAACAAACCGTCGTTATCTCTTCGCCGTCAACAGTTGTCCCTACAATATGCATCTAAATTGCGATCTCTGTCTGGCCTTGGGACTGCATTTTCAGTCCAAAGTGGGAAATGCTTTACACAAATTGGCCGACTGCCCATCGTCCTTTTGGTTTGCGAGCCCTAGGCTACCTCAGAGACATCAACACCAGTCTTGATAGTGTCACACAGTCGACAGCCAAGCCACTTCCACCATGGCTCACTGTTTCCCCTTCCTGTGATTTTTCCCTGTGCAGGACGGGGAAGGCCTTTATACCTGACTGTGTGTACTGGCAACTCTTTGCCAGCCATCGTGCTAAGTACCCGAACTTCTCGCCTGTCTTTACAGATGGCTCGAACTCTGGCACATCAGTGGGATCATCAGTGGGCCATGGTCTGCTGTGATGTAATCATTGCAGACCAGATCCCACTGCAGTGTTCCATCTTCACTGCAGAGTTGCTCGCTATCAGTCTCGCCTTGGACCACATGGCAGCTAAGCATCATCATCAGTGTGTGCTTTACACCAACTCACTTAGTTCGCTACAGGCTTTGATCTCAATGAGGCATTGGCTTCACCCAGTTCTTTCTAAGATCCGCCAGCAGCTACATCATCTGGCAGCCACAACCACCATCCATTTCTGTTGGGTGCCCAGTCATGTTGGTATCAGGGGCAATGACTTGACAGATGCTGCTGCCAAGTTGACCACACCCCTGTCCAGCTCTCCATTCCCAGTTCCATATCTGGATTTCCAGCAGCGTTTTACCATCAAACTCCAGGCACAGTGGCAGAAATCTTGGTCAGGATACCTTACGAACAAGCTCTTTGAGATCAAACCTATCATCAAACCATGGCAGTCTTGTACTTGCTCAGCTCCGCTTAGGTCATTCGTTTCTTACTCATTCATTTCTTCTTTGGGTGGACAGCAAACCTAAGTGCGAGTTTTGTGATACCATTTTAACTATCAAACATATTTTAATTCATTGCTCTGCTTTTAACTTTGAACGTAAAATGTATTTTAATTTTCATGATTTGATGTCCGAGCCTCTTACACTCGGACATCTTTTATCTGATCATTTCTTTTTATTGTCAGTTTTTTCCCTTTTAAAACACTGTGGTTATTTTACTAGAATTTGAATTTTGCCTTGTATTTTCTATATCTCACATTATTATCTTACACCTGGTGGTTATTTTATTCTGTGTTTCTCCAGTTGTTTTAAATTGTACTTATACACTTATTCTTTGTTGTTTTACACTGTAGTGTTATCATTTTAAATTTGGTTGCTGATATGCACGACTTTTATCTATTATATTGTCATTTGTTTGGTGCATTATGGCCTAGTCACCCATGTGCCAGAAAACCCAAAACAACCACCTGAAATTCCAGTAGTTTTATAAAAAAAATTTGAACTTGTCTACCTGCTTTGGAATTTGAACAGTTGTCTTTGCATAATTTTATTTTAGCCCCATAGTAGATTAGTCGAACACTTAAAATAGACTTAAAAAAAAATGTAAAATTTTATTCCTTATAGAATATCATTTCTGTCCAGTGGAATATTTTAGTAACTTGGAAAAGACTACAAAATGTAGCCAGTGGTTATTTTTTCTTTATGCAATGATACCATGAGATACTTCTGTCATGTTGTTTGCTGACAGGATATTTCAAGTTATTTGAAACAAGATACACATATCAAGCAGCTATGCAAAAGTTTCTAAATACAATCTTTTTTTATTATTATTATTTCTACTTGGAATACATGTCTAAATCATTTTTCATCATTTAGGCTGTACTTTCATTAGAGTCAGTTATGATCTTTGTTCCAACTATTGTTGGTAGAAACTACACTGGTAAAATGATACCATTTATCCTATTTATACCATCTCGTGATAAATTACAGAATATCAAAACACTTCCTAAACTCAACAAAAAAAAATTAATAAATAAATAAAAAAATACATAATATTATGATTAAAATTGACATTTTTAATATTTAATAAATGATTTACATTTTACATTTAAGGATATTCTTCATTAAATATATATAATAAGACAGTATTTCTATCCATGTTACATATTTTATATTTTTCAATACAGCAGAAGAGCAAGGCTTTCTTGAAGGATGCAATTGCTCTGTAAGTATTTAGGAATAATATTTTATAATATATGGCTAATGTATATTATATTTATTTAATTGCAATGAGAATACCAAAAGAGTTGAACAATTTTCATTTTATTGCACTGTTCATAATTTTACTATTATTAAGAGAAATTTGTTTTTGTGTGAATCAATCTAGATTTTATTGCAGCATTACAGAAACTTCAATGTTGATTAAAATTAATACACTGATTGCAATAAGGATGGGGGGTGGCTCATTCGGTAGCATGTCAGGCTCGTAATCTGCAGTTCCCAGGTTCAAGTCCCACCTGGGTCAGCATTGAGATTTATCTCCATACAACTCCTTGCCCTGCCCACGGTCAGTAGGGAACACTGATGCACTTGTAAAGGCTGCTGACCGTCGGATGGGATGTTAAGCCGTGGTCCCATATATGGGAGAGCCATACTCTGTTCCCATTAAAGAACATGCTGGATGGCCCTGACGGGAGGCTACCATCTGTCTCCTAACAGCTGTTCCAGTGAGTCCCCCCCCAACCTTCTCTAATCCTTCAGGGTCCTTGTGACCTGGCCATTTAGCCTATTGTGTGCAAAAAAGTGCCACTCAGAAGTAAAACAACACAACACAACTGATTGCAATAACTGCATTTACTCATGTATGTGTAAACTATGGAATGGTGATGTGAAAATATGAAAAGTTGTAAATGCAAAAAAACTTTGTTTTCCATATGTGACATATGATGCATATCTGAGACAGCCTAAATGTTTATGGCCACTCTGACCTCAATTACTTCATTTTAAAGGCTTATTTCCTTCAATTCCACATGTCCTTACCAAGTTCTTCATTTCAATTTTACATTGCTTGTGAAAGTGAAGACCTCAGTTTCCAACTTCTGATGCCATCTGGAGCCAAGTAAAGGTACCATAAATTCAAAAAAATTTAATTCCTAACTAATATTCTAATTCTTATGAAGAGAAATTTCATTCTAAGCTTTAACACCAGTCTATTTTGATTTCTGACATCAAATAGCTCTATCTAAAGGCAGTGCACTTTTGCCACTTTTTTTTTTTGAGGTTCTTACTTTAAAACCTGCAAACTTCAAACAAATTGGCAAAAACTTAAAAGCAAGCAACACATTAACTGAATATGCTAAAGGGAATATCCATTAGGGTTTGTCTGTATTTCTTTATCATATGCATTCCTTAATTGCTGTAGATATGATCCCTACACTATGTGGGGTGGGAGAGCTAAATCGGTAGCACGCCAGGTTCGTAATCTGCACTACCCAGCCAGGTGGCCAGCATTGAGATTTATCTCCACAAAACTCTCCACTTTGCTCACAGTCAGTAGGGGGACACTGATGGGCTTGGAAACACCTCCATCCATTGGATGGGACATTAAGCTGTGTGCAGGACAGCACCCTGTGCACATTAAAGAACATGCTGGATGGCCTTGATCACAGGCTACCTTCTGTCTCCTAACTGCTGTCCAGTGGATCCCTTCCCCTACCTTCTCTGAGCCTTTGGAATCCTTGTGATATAGCCATTTAGCCCATTGTTTTAAAAAAAAGTACCACTCAGAGATAAAACAACCCAATAACCTGACCCTACACTGTGTGAATGAAAGAAAACATTAAATCTTCCCAAACCATCAGTGCTGTATAGCACATGTCAGATCACTTTCACAGATCAGCAGCATGAGCACTGGTCAGCACCACTAGCACAGCAAATGAAACTTTATTTTATTTTCAAATAAAATTTTGGATGATAAAAGTATATAATTTAGCCTTCAAAAATATACTACTTTTTACCTTTGTTGCACATTTTATTAAGATAAACTATAATTCTTCCAGTGCTCTGATCACCATTCCATAGATGTGATATTACTAGTTTTTTTTTCCTGTGTATTGAAGCAACCTTCTGTTTAAGCTCGTGAGTTTGATTCGAACTATTGTCAACCCCCTTTTTTTAAAGTATTAAAATTCTCCCTAAAAGTAACCAGTTTTTTTTTAACTCTGAGGATTTTGGAAGCAATTACGAATTAAATAAGTGTATTTTTCTGTATTACTCTCTTTTCTGCTTTAACCGATGTCAATATTTTTAGAATTATTTTATTATTCATTACATAACTTCCCAAAAGTGAAACTAAAATTGCTATTCTTTACTTCCTGAAAAGTATCACACAACTCCAATGAAAAAGACACAGTTGTGATGTTACTCAGGTGCAGTTTGACTAATTGAATACATGTGTGCTTGTGGTTGTCCAACACCAACCTATTTGTCATAAACACTGGAGGAAAATTGCAATTTCTCAGTAGCTTTTATAGTTTTATTAAATGTTTGCTTTTAGTTCTATATTTATAAATCATTACTGGACTTTTGTAGTTTTATTATGAGTGTTACAACTTGTTGAGAATTTTTTTTTAGCATTGCACTAAGTCAGTGATTCTGAAACTTTTTGCCATCATAGATCCCCTACAAAGTCTCATTATTACATGAAGCATTTTAACTAAATTATAGATATGCTCAAAGAGAAATCCTGAAAGTCCCAAAAATGGATTATATCTCTAGTTCTTTATCTGCTTTTCATTTATTGGCTATTTTGTTCAAGGTGTTGTAAGTTTTGGTGAACAAAAACTTTGAATCTGAAAGTTTGAGTGGAGAAATTCGATGCTCCAGAAATTCTTTTCATCAGCAGCCAATTACATCTTGTGATCAGCGGGAGATAGCCAGTGTTGCCATATTGAATGACATAATTCCAGCCAAAACTAATTAAATTTAATTTGATTATGTAATTGTGGCAATTTCTGTTAAAGCTTTCTGAAATATTTTATGGATCTTCACTAAATTTCCCAAAATGTAACACTCAAAGATAAAAACTCATAGCATTCAGCAAAATAAAACAACAAAAAAAGTGTTCCTCTACTTCCATGAATGTGAGTAGTGCCAAGTCACTTTGTATAACACACTGTGTTTTAACCATACAGGTAGTCCTTGATTTATGGAACCTCTTTAAACAGAATTTCAGCTTTTTTGAATCTATCTTTTTTATTGTTTCAATACACTGAAATTGGATCATTTATTAAACTGTCACAGTTTCAGCTTTCTGAAACTACAACATTTACTGAATGTCCTGGTTTTTATCAATTGAAATCTGGTCACCCTAGTTATATGGCAAAAATACCTCAGTTACTGAAATTTTTTTGGAAAAGTTTTTATTTTACAGCTACAAATGTAACAGTTCACATCAAGGATATTGTCATGGCCTTGGAGTTGTGACTCCTGAACTTTATTTTTTGATTATTTAATTATCAATATTGATTCCTCTTCTGCTGTGTTATAGGTGAAGCCACAGATTTTCCAGTTGTTACACCCAATTTTTATTTTTAAATTAATGCTTTATATATATATTTTTATTGACTTTGTATTTAATTTTTCACAATATTATCAAATATGTACTTTTATGCATAAACAACATATTTTGGTAGTTTATAAGATAATTCGCATGTACACACTCCTTCCATACTTATGATGTAAGATGAGCTATTATATTTAAAAATTATAAAAATACCCCCTCAAGCAGCTGCTTGCCACAGAGGTCTGACAGGAGCCTGTCAGTTTATATGCCACAGTAGGAGATCTGAGAGGATGGCAGGACCTCAGCAGAAAAACGACACACACATCCATGCCTAATTCCGGGGCTCGAACCCAGGTCCCTTAGATCAGTAGCCAAGCATGCTAACCACTCGGCCACGGGACGGCAGCTATTATATAAACAATCAAAAACTGAGTCAGCATTTAAAGTGTTAAAATATTGTTTTTTTTTTATTCAAGTGTGTTTAAAAGGATCAAAACTTATGTTTATATGATGTTTTGGATGTGAAAATAAAAAATTCTATAAGAGTTGGGTTGTTTTACCTCTGAGTAGAATCTTTTTGCACACAATGGGCTAAATGGCCAGGTCACGAGGACCCTGAGGGCTCAGAGAAAGTTTGGGGAAGGGACCCACTGACAGCTGTTGGAAGACAGGAGTAACCTCCCATTAAGGCCATCCAGTGTGTTCTTTAACGTACACAGGGGCTTCACACACTCTCACACACAGAGCCACAGCATAATGTCCCATCCGACAGATGGTGGCCTTTTCAAGCACATCGGCGTCTCCTTCTGATCATAAGCAGAACATGAGTTTTGCAGAGATAAATCTCAACGCTGACCCAGGTGGGACTCGAACCTGGGAACTAAATTCTGTAAGAATGCATCTATCATTATATAATGGAATTCAATGAAAAAAATATGTTCTGCTATTTAGAAATTTGTTTTATGGCCAGTTTTTTGGGAATGTAATCTTTCTGTAAATTGAGGACTATGTATACTGAAAAGAATCATAAAGAAATAAAAAGCATGTTAGTAAGCATATTCAGAAAGAAATTTACTTTTCATTAATATATAATTTGATTGTTTGTATTCATTAGGTATATAAATAGTTTAACTCAGTTTCCAATATTCAAATACAGTCAAACTTGGTTGTAACGAGCATGGAAATAATGAGATCATGGCTATAATGAGCAAAAACCCATAATGATTTCAATTTGTGCATATTCCCATACAATTGCTCACTTTTATAATGGGCATACTACATGGATATACCACACAAATTTTGGTAACTATGAAATATGGAAACATTCTTAATTGCTTGGGTAGTCAGAAATAGCACCAAATTTTTGGAATAGACAAAAATGAAATGGGTTACTTAGATTTTTTTTATCACCAGCATCAGATTATAGGGTAGTTTATGACCTAACATTGTCCTTGGGGACTGCCCTACTCTACCTACCTCTCTAGTGTCTAGACTCCGGCCTTGCTTTCCCACTTTACCCAAACACCACCATGACTGTAAAATCAGGTAGAAACAAAAAATGGGACTTTTAATGCTTTGAGTGTTTTAAGGGAAAATTTGAGAAATATTAAAGTAAAATCTTTAAAACAAACATCAATTTTAAGATTTATAAATAAAAATTACAGACTAATAAATTGTGTTTAATATTAAGTGTATTGTAGTTTATACAAGCATATTAATAGAAATAATATATAGGTATGTAACTATATTATTTCTTTTGTTTTTTGAATCTATCTTTTTTATCAAGATATCGAGAATTAAAAAAGGAGGTAGATTTAACTCATCACTGATATAGTGAGTAATGGTTATAACGATGAAATTTTGGTGGTCCCCTGGTGCTCATTATAACTAAATTTGACTGTATATATTACTTTTTTACTGATACTAGCACATCATCATCATCATCATCCTCAAGCAGCCATGGGCTACGGAGGTCCAACCAGACCGTGCAATTTAGTTCTCCAAGCAAGTCTATCCTGAGCTACATCTACTGCATCTGGCCACTGCACACCAATTCTAACAAGGTCCTGTTTGACATTGTCCGCCCACCGCATCCTAGGTCTCCCCTTCTTTCTGAGGCCTTTAGGCACACTGTTCATAACCCTATTCGCCAATCTATAATTATTCATACGGGCAACATGGCCAAACCAACGGAGTCTCTCTCTGCACAATATGCTGCTTAAAGGAGGTTGCAAACTCCTTTTCCTAATCTCATCATTAGTTACAAAGTTGAACCACCTAATGCCCAAGATACTGCGTAAGCATCTGGAATCAAAAGCATCTAGTTTCCTGTTATCTTGTTTACAAAGTGTCCAAGTTTCACTACCATAACTAACCCTAGAAAGAACCAAACTATTATACAGTCTAATTTTAGTCTTTAGGTGTATACGCCTATTTCTCCACACTCTCCATAGATTCTTAAAAGTCCCAGCAGCAATCCCTATTCGTCTGTTAATCTCATGCCGCACATCACCATTATCTGTTACATAGCTCCCAAGATAATTAAACTGTGACACCTGCTCAAGACTGCAACCATTCAGATTAACTGAATCACAGCCTGCCTGACCAATTTTCATCACTTTAGTTTTCTCTCTGTTTATAACCAAACCTACCTACTACCAGTCTCATCAACAGCTCGAATGAAAGAGTTCATCTCATCAACATCATTTGCCAAAAGGGCTAAATCATCAGCATAATCTAAATCAGAAATTTTTGTATCTCCAGCCCATTTAAGGCCAAAATCTTTCCCTCGAAGTGAATTTCGCATAACATAATCAATAACCAAGCTAAAGAGAAAAGGAGACAAAATGCACCCTTGTCGAACACCAGAAGTAATGCTAAACCAATTGCTACAAGCCTTACCAACTCTCACACACGACTCAGTGTTATTATAGAGAGCTTTCATAATGTTAACTAACTTGTCTGGTATACCATATGATCTCACAATCAACCACAAATTATGACGATCAACAGAGTCGAAAGCCTTTTTGAAATCAACAAAGCTAGCAACCAAAGGTTTCTGAAACTCTAAACATTTCTCAAGAATCTGCCTAAGTGAAAATATCTGATCTACACATCCCCTACCACTTCTGAATCCACATTGCTCATCACGCAATTGCCTGTCAACCAGATTCTTAATTCTATTAAGCACAATCATGGAAAGAACTTTACCTGGAACAGAGAGTAGGCTGATACCCCTATAGTTATCACAAGAACTGCGATCACCTTTTTTGAAAATAGGGATAACAATAGCTCTGGTAAAATCCTTAGGAACCATGCCTTTATCATAAAAGAGATTCAGAATTTCAGTCATCCAAGTGGTAACCGAAACATTCCCAGCTCTAAGCATTTCCGTAGTAATTTCATCTACCCCTGGGGATTTATGAAGTTTAAATTTAGAAACAGCCAAACTAACTTCAGATTGTGTTATAGGGCCAACATTAAAGCCACCAATGCATCTATCATCATTGCAAACAATGGGAGTAGAACTAACTACATTGTTTAGAACATCACTGAAATGCTCAGCCCACCTAGCCATGACAGAATCCTCCCCTTCTATAACCTTACCTTGTTTATCCTTCAATCCTTGTATGCCTGTCCGTTTTCTACCACACAAAACATTAACTATCTGGTACAGCTCTCTGCTGTTGTGCTGTCTAACTGCTTCCTCGGCTTTGTCAGCCAAACCATCAAGCCAAAAATTTTTATCAGCAGCTAACTGATCCTTTACAAGTTTATTAAGGTCTCTGTAATGCTTTCTATTAGGACTAGTAGGGTACTGATTTAGGACATTCCTGCAGTTCCTTCTTTCTGAAATAAGCTCAATTGCCTTATCACTTAAATAATTATGCCTCCTCTGCTCCTTTTTTCCTAAAAGAGTACTGTTAGTGTCCAAAAACGCCTGTTTAAAATGATCCCATTCTTCCTCAACTTCAGTAGTAAGCAAACCATGACTGTCATAATGACTAAGTAACCTATCATGGTAAGCTTTGGCTATAACTGGATCTTTCAGAGCTTCAGTATTAAAAGTAAATTTTTTAACCCTAGCACAACACTTTTTAAGTTTAAGTTGCAACACACTTTTAACAAGGTAATGGTCAGATCCAATTTCAGCTCCCCTATATGCCCTGGTATTCCTAACAGAACTAGTCCATTTGCTGTTAATTAATATGTAATCAATCATATTCTTATGCAGCCCATCAGGTGAAACCCATGTGTACTTATGTATGTCGCGGTGTTTGTAATAAGTGTTAGTTATTCTGAATCCATTGAGTTTACTTACCTGTAGGAGACGTTGCCCATTGCTATTGCAGCTACCAATACCAAAAGGGCCTATTACTCCTCCCCAAAGGTCAGAGTCAGTACCAACTTTGGCATTGAAGTCACCAAGAACAAGGGTAATATCTCCTTTCTTGACAGAATTCAAAATATCCTGAAGTTGTTCATAAAACCTATCCTTCTCATCCTCATCGGCATCCTCAGTGGGGGCATAACAGCAGATAACATTCAAGTCTTTAACGCTTGTCTGAAATTTTGCTGTAAGAAACCTTTCATTAATGCACTTATATCCTAGAAGAGCATCACTAGCGTGTCTGCTGAGAAGCAGACCCACGCCTTGGTGATGCTTTTTGTCGTCCCTCCCTGAAAAGAGAAATTTAAGATTATTTTTAAGAATCTGACCTTTATCTGTCCATCTGGTCTCTTGCAAGCCGAGAATATCTAAATTATAACGGTGGAATTCTTGTGTGAGGACATCAAGAGAAAAAGCTCTGTGCAGAGTCCTCACATTCCAACTACCTATGGAGAGAAAATGGTTAGTGGGATGTTTAAAGAAACTATGTTTATTGAGAGAGGGAATGCCGACAATATCAAACAGCCCCCTAATCGCAGACATGGGGCAAAGACCCGTTCCCCCACTACTAAAGGCTGAAGCCATCTACACTGGAAGACTTCCTCCAATGTAGAATTTGACGATGCCAATAGAAGCAAAGAGTTCAGGTGCCTGCGATGACTTCTGCTCAGGATTATCCACCAGCTGATAAACATATCCTGTGGATCTATTCACTTGGGGCTGTCAACCCACAAACAAAAAGAAAACACAGCGGAAGATTTTCCCTCCACAGAAGCCCACCAGTGCAGCAAAATCAGGATCCATAATCAAGCTCAGAGCCATATATCTGTCCAGTCCAGTAGGTTTATATGGTCAGCACCAGAACCCTGTGTGGTTGACCACTCCTCAGCAGGGTAGAAAAAAAAGAAAAGTAGCCATAGTTGTCCAGATCAGTAGGCCACACTAATCTGGCAGCCCTCCCCTTCCGTTCACTTCCACAAGAGAGTATCTCTTTTGAAAGTTACTAACGGTCCGCACCACGAGAAGGCGGGGTTGGACATTAGGTGCTAGGCCTGGCCGGTTCTATGTTAAATATTCATATTAAAATTCTGTTTGTAAGATAAGCATAATATAACACAAAAGTCAAAATGTCCTTAGGAGCATAAGAAGATTAATTTATTTCTTAATGTTACAAAGTTTGCAGAAGAAAACACCACTTCCTGAACATAACAAAAGAATGGCACGAACTAATGAGAACACTACAAATATTCATAATAGTTTATCAATTGTCATGATTTTTGAGTGTATTTTTGTCCATCATTAGAACAATGCTAACAATACATCTTCAAGCTATGTATATAGGTATGATAACAAGATCTTTACAAGAAAGAATAAAAGAACATCAAAATGACCTCAAACTATGTAAACCTTCTACTGCACTTGCCAATGAAGTAATAAATAATGAAGCAAACCCCAACTTTCTGAAAGTTTCCATCATTACTTCACCAAATGCAATATTTAAATTAAAATATACCAAAAACTTAATAATCTATCTTAATAGCAAATATTGCTGTAATACTGACATCACTAATATTCTTGCAACATAGCGAATTTTATTGCAAGTTTCCACATTGTAATATTTTATTTAAAAATTGAGATGATGATAATTAATTCAAGTTACATAAATTTAATTACTACCCATTGAAATATATTGGGATCATTTTAATGACAACAATGGTATAGCAACAATCAGCATTAAATACATGCATCTAATTAATGATATATCACATTTGCCATATGATATTTCAATTCTTGCAATGCATCATATTGTTCTTATGCAATGTAAAATATATAGTTTTTTTGAGTAATCTTCTAGCCATTAACTTCAATCTGATGATGGATATAAATATATCAGAAATCATGATAATTGATCATTATTATGAATATTTGCAATAAGTTGTGTTCTGATTAGTTTGTGCCATCCTTTTATATGTTCAGGATGTGGTGGTTTCTTCTGTAACCTTTGTAACATTATGAAATAAATGAATCTTCTTATTCTCTTAAGAATATTTTGACTTTTGTGATGTATTATGTTTATCTTAAGAACATCATTTCATATGAATATTTAACAACTTCTGTTCTAATATTAGTGAAAAAGGTGTACATGTGTATATATATATATTTATTCATCAGGTTTTCCAAAACTGAGCCTTAATTTCCAAGTCATATCTATTGTTACATTGTATCATTGTGAAAAAGGTTTATTAAAATTAATATGTGAGCAAATTTGCTTGAATATTTTGCTTTAATTATTTATTTCCGCAGATAAGACGATAGATGAATCATATAAAAAGGCCCCCAAAATCCAGGTCATCTTATAGGACAGATACAAAAAAAACGTAACAGTGCTAAAGGAGGCTTTTCCTTTATGTGTGCAACCACCGACTGCGACTGATCTTGAAAATTACTACAATTTATCAAAAAATCTATCATATTATTTAAATATGCTATATGATAATACATTACATTATAATAGTAAATAATACATTACATTGTAATAGTAAAACAATACTAAAACAAAATAAATATTAAAAGTTATGTTTATTGAGCTACTGAGGAAAAAACGGACAAACCGTAATTATTTACTAGTACAGAGTAGGGTATATCCACAAAATAGAATAGCCCATACGACGCTTTTGTGAATAGTCAAGGTCATTACCCGAATTCCCGAATCAGTGCGAATGTTTGCGAATAGGACATAATTCCGTATACGCTCTACAGTATTATTATCCAGATGATGATCGCCGATCTAAACTAAATTCATAGGCCGTTGATAGTTTGGGGTCGTCTTATAGGAAAGATATATGCTAAAACTATAAAACTTTGACAAAAATTTATACCTCGTCTTATCTGCGGAAATATATGGTATTTTCATAAAAATCATAATTTAATGCTGTCTAATTTGGTATGTTAATATGACAAATTTCTATTGGTTGGTTATTAGGCAAAAATAATTAGGAATTTCTTTTTTTACTAATACAGTTGAAAAAAAAGACAGGGACATTTCTTAAAATATATCACTGAGGAAAATATACAGAAAAGTGTAATTTTTCTCTTTGAAATAAAAATTTACCTTCCAGTTATTCAGAAAAAAATTATTTCTATCAATAGCCATTTATAATTATTTTGGTCCATTAGTTTGTTTTTTTCTTATTTGCATTGCCAGATTCTTTTTTTTGCTACATCACCCTAAAAACCCCTATTAAAATATCCTCATTTTTGTCAAATGTTTTCATAAAATCGGGAATTAAATGCTGTTTAATGTGCCTTATTTCCTTTCATTAGTTAATTTGGCAAAAAGGCTAATTTTTTGGCTGAGTACAGTAAAAAAAATATCTTGGTCTGTGGTTTCATTTGCTTTTCAGGCTAGGCACTGGGAGGGTTAAGTCTCTTGATGTGATAAGAGTTATGAAATGAAAGCTCCCAAAATAAGGTTCTATGAAATAAGAAAATTGCTTTAATACGAGATATAATTCCTTCTGCCTGCAGTCTTGGCTTCACAGTATGGATTCAGCTGCATCCAAAATGGTAGCAGGCTATAATGTTTTTAAATGGCAGACTCCTGAACTTCTAGAAGGTCTGAGGAATATCTCAGTTCAGTAAACTGAAATTGGAACATTGACTAAACTGTCAGTTTAGTTTGCAGATCAGCTACACATCTTCTGAGATATCCCAAGCATGTTCTTTAGAATAACAGGCTTAGCAAACATCATGACAAATCCATAACAGTATTGATTTTAAAATATTTATTATGGTATTGTTAGACATTGTATATTAATACAAATTTATGATAAATAACCAGCATATGTCCTATAGATCAAAGAATTAGTAATTAAAAAAGTCCTCTTCTGACTGAGATAAGAACCCAGAACCTTTAGAACACATTATGCACTCTTACCTATTGAGCTATCAGGTAAGAGCAAGTGGCTTGTTAAAAAGGTCCTGAATTTGTATCCTTGTTAGGTCAAAACCCAAGTTTTCTGTGAATTCTTCATTTATTAAGCAGTGCAGTTGCCATCAAAAGCACCAGCAAAAGGTCTTGAAAGAATCCAGAATGATAGCCTAATTCCTGTTAGGAATAAGGACATCCTTCTAAAATAAACAGCTTGTGTGTCCACGTTTGAAAACTCTCCAGATTTGAATCCAAATTTAAGTTCTTAGGGTCCTGAGCACAAAGACCCCTAAAAACCTCAATATCAAGCAATTTCATTACATCTCAAGCAATTGTTATTGTATAACCAGTTTTAATATATTTATTTTCCTTAATCCTTCCAGTGTCCAGGCTGAAAAACATGTTTCCATCCAGAGGCCAAGCTATTTTCTCACTATTCTCAGTCAAAAAAAAACACTAACTTTAGAACTTTTTTGCCAAATAACTAATGAAAGAAATTATGGCATTTTGTATAACAAATTAATCAGCATTTAATTCTGGATCTTCTGAAAATCAAGTATTTAACAAAAAAGATGATATATTTTATTTTAATAGGACTTTTTGAATCATGTAGTACAAAAATGCATGCAGCAATGCAAATAAAAATCTATTTAAAAAAATCTAATAGACAGAAATGATTACAATGCACATGAATAGAATGGTTATATATTTCTGAATAACAAAAAAAAATACTTTTTTGGTTTTAAGTAAATATTTCTCTCGTTTTGTAAATCTTTTCTCGGTACCATACTTTGAGAAAATTCCAGGTTTTTAGCCAACTGTGTCTGAGTCAGATAAACAAGTCGACTTTAGAATTTTTTAAAAAAATAACCAATCAACGGAAACTGGTCATGTTATATACCAAATTAAACAGAATTTAATTACGAATTTTATGAAAATAAATAATAAAACAAATTTGCAAGCATATCGATTTTAATAAACCTTTTTTAATGTGATATGGTGAAAAAAAAAGATCGCACTATACAATTAAGGCTTCATTTTGGAAAACCTGCTGAATAAAAAATGGTTAAATTATTTATTTATCGAAAGGAAATTTCCTCCCAAATAATATAATATTCAACCTGAAATATGATTTTCATTTCTTTTAATGATTCTTTTCAGTATCATGTATTTTAAACATGGCCAGTGTTATACAACGTGACTAGGCTTTCTCACATTCACAGGATTTTTTGAACTGGTTATGAAATGGAAAAAAAACTTCCTTGGCTGCTTTTTTTTACTAAACATTATGAATTTTTTCTTTGGATGTTAAAGTTTGGCAATCTTGGCTAAGTGCAGAAAGGTTTGTGCACCAAGGATCAGCCCTTCCCGAAATTGCCCTCCCAAATGATGGCTGATTTCCGTAGCAAGGAAGTCTATTTTGCTTCCGTATACAAGACATTCAATTTCAGAAAATGGTACAAACTCAAAGTTTTTTTATTAAAAAAACGAAATAATAAAAGAAAAATTATACATAACCTAATGGGATGTTAAATAAAATATCTGCAAAAACTTTTAAGCTAGCCTTCGATCTAGCAAAACTCGGAAAGATCGATAAATCAGCCAATTGAAAGATGGCTAACTAACGGAAGTAAATCTACAGAAATTAATTTGCTTCCATATCCAAGACTTCATTTATTTTCAGAAAAGGATACTATATCAAAGTTTTACTGGAAAAGTAATAAATAATAAAATAAAAATTAACATATAGCCTAATGCGATGTTAAAATATCCACAGCAACAAATTGTAGGCCAGCCATATGATATAACATAACTATGAAAAAATCAATACTTATCGATCGGCCAAAAGATCGCTAATTTCCGAAAATAAATCTACTGAAATGAAAACTAACTAAGGTTTAAATATAAAAAAAAATACTAACTTTACAAAGAGTATCCAATATGCTGTGCAAAAACTGTAAAAAACACTTATAACATACGGAACGGAGATAGCATGTGTCAGCCATCTGTGTCTTGTTTGACTCGGTGAAGCATAACTAATTAAATGCAGGTGCAACCAGAATTTCTAAGAAGGATGTGTTTACTTTAATTTTCTATATGAAGGATGCTGGGAAAAATGATAAAAATAACTTGGGAATACTGAAATAGGTTTATGACAGAAAAGAGTGTGAAACGGAAAAAATTAAATTGCAGTTCGTATTTTATAATTACTTCCAAAATCTATCGTTTTTAAAACTTAGCAGGTTTTTTTATTATTTTTAGGAAATTTCCGAAAATTTTAGGAAATATCTGTTGATAATAATTCAAATCTAACTTGTGAGCTTAAATCAGAAGGTTGCTTCAGCAAATAGGAACTTTAACCAGCAAATCGGCAATACCGTTTAGTGCTTCTAAGAAATGGCAATCAGATGGCTTTATAAAATTATTTATATTGCAATTTAATAAAATATGCATCAAATTAAAAAATATCTATTATTTTTAAAGCCTGAATTATATATTTTTATAAGATATATATAAAATAATTAAAATGGCAATTTTTATTTTTTTAAAATTGATATTTTTTTGTTGTACTGAAAATGTATACATACATCCTTGGCCCATTTATTCAGATTCTCCAGATGTATACAGACAACATGGACACTGGAAGGATTAACCCCATTACTCCATCTTCCCCCTTGGTATGCCACTGATCAGCATATTAATGTTGCTTATATCAGTGTATATGGTGCATCATGTTCAGCTGTTCTTTGATGTCGGTGATCAGTCGGTAGCGCGCCAGTCTTGTAATCTGTAGTTCCCAGGTTCGAGTCCCAGCTGGGTCAGCGTTGAGATTTATCTCCGCAAAATTCCCCACCCTGCCCACAGTCAGTAGGGGACACCGATGGGCTTGGAAAGGCTGCCGCCGTCAGATGGGACGTTAAGCCGTGGCCCCGTGTGAGGGAGAGCCATACCCTGTGCATGTTAAAGAACATGCTGGATGGCCTTGACGGGGGGCTACCATCTGTCTCTCAACAGCTGTTCCAGTGGGTCCCCTCCCCCAACCTTCTCTGAGCCTTCGGGGTCCATGTGACCTGGCCATTTAGCCCATGGTGTGCAAAAAAGTGCCGCTCAGAGGTAAAACAACCCAACCCAACTTTGATGTCTGCAGCATGTCTTGAAAGTTTGCTGCATTCACATTTATAATTGGTATAGATATGTACCAAACCAATCCAAGCATGAATGGATCACCCTGTATTTCTGCTAAAATGGAAGCAATCTTTGCATGATAATAAATATATGTCAATTTGTTTTTGTATATCAGGAGATATGGGATATTCTATATTGCCTGCAAAGAAGCATGCAAATATTTTAAGTTTGTTACAAATATTTCAGATTTTTGAGTATTTTAGATTTGTTGCAGAAAAAATGTGAAAATGACTGGATTAAGGAGGAATATGACACTGAAAATCGTGATTACAAGTACATAATTCTTAAAGGTTGAGAAATACATTTGTATGTTTTAAAGAGTTCTCATTATAAAAATTATTCAGATGCTTTCAATGGAAAGGCAAGCATGAATAACTGCCCATAGCCATCGGCATAAATTAAACTAGCTGTCTGAATACGTCAGAAGGGATCTGTAGTCATGCAGTCTGTGAGGCATCCCCAGTTCCTGAATGGAGGATGGTGGTGGATTTCAACATCTCGCATCATATTCTAGAGTGTCTCACAAATTTTCGATGGAACTGATATCTGAATTTGTTAGCCAGGAAAAATGGGTGATGCCCATTATTTGTTCATTGGTCCTCTCCTGTATAGTCCAGGCCAACGACATGGCATATTTTCATCCTGGAAGATTCCATCCCTGTCTGGGAACAGGTGCAATGTGGCAGAGTGTACATGGTCTGATGAGAGCTCTTGGTAGCCCATACCTGTCGGTATGTCACATATTAATTTATATGCACCAGAGACCCAACCATACACACCAGAGGTCCAGAATCCAACATGCCCCATATCATGATACCATTGCCACTTGCCTGGATAGTGTACACATTACCCAAAAGATCCATCTATTGGTGTTTGTGCTGCAGATGAAGGCATTTGTCCATGTGATGCAGAAATATTTGACTCATCAGACCAACACTCTTTTTTTTTATACACTCAATTATCCAACTGATATGTTGCTGGTGATAATGACCTTTAGTGAGGAAATGGCATTCCAGAACCTTATATGTTTGAGTTCATCATCATCTGCAATATTCTGATTGCGTTAATGGATTTTAATTATGAATTTGTCAGTGATATGTGAGGTCATAGTATCTACTCCCAATATACTTTAAAATGCTATATAATGTTAATCTTTGTTTTTACCTTAGATACCTTTTAACCCAGGCTTTGTAAAAAATCCTGTGCAGGATAATGACAGTGTTGTGATGGGTGAGATTTCTCCCCACCAGGAACTAAATGACTCTGATCCATCTACTGAAACACCTCCATCATTTCAAGAAATCAGATATCAGGAAAACATTGAAAGGTAAATTGCAAGAACTTCATTAACATTTTTTTCTTTGGTAATTTTAATGCAGTGATTTTATTGCATCCCTTTCAGTTGCATAGTTGGAATATATATTAATAAGCCTATCATATCTGAAATATTTTGTTAGTAATACTGTACAATGTTGAAATCACAAATCTTAGCAAAAATTTAAACTTAAGATAGGCAAACATTGGTTTTGCCACAGTAGTGGGTACATTTGATTTTTAGCCACCTCTGACTGAAAGCTAATATTCTTAAAAATGTTTTGCTCTAAAAATCATTTCTGAACTTTTTCATAATTCTATAATTTTTGCAAGAATGTGCAAATGTTTGTTTTATATTCAATGAAGTATAAAGAAAAAAAAAGATTTAAGAAAATAAGTTTTTTCTTATATATATATACCCAACCTATGTCCAGAAAGTTCCAAGACTGAATTTATTGTAGACAAACCAGGAATAACTGGCTAGTTCTATTTCTGCATCAGTAAAGTAGGATTATTCCCCTACTGTTGTGCAAGTTTTGGCATGTTTAGACCTGCACCACTACTCAGTGCAGTGCTCTTGATATATGCTATGTGAAACATTTCCACAGGCAGTTTAGCCACGCCAATGGACAAACAAAGAGTGAACATTGTTTTCTGCTCTTCCGTTATCGCTGGAGTGAAACATGGTACTTACAGTATGACCCACAAACAGTATGACCACAAACTTACAGTATGACCACAAACAAATAGGACCCACAAACAAAGAGACAAAGTCTCCAAACTGTATGAGATAAGGGTTTCAGTGACTCCTGTTTTAGCCCAATAATATGTGCATTTTTGGATTACTATATGTGAATTGCCGTCCCGTGGCCGAGTGGTTAGCACGCTTGGCTACTGATCTAAGGGACCTGGGTTTGAGCCCCGGATTAGGCATGGATGTGTGTGTCATTTTTCTGCTGAGGTCCTGCCATCCTCTCAGATCTCCTACTGTGGCATATAAACTGACAGGCTCCTGTCAGACCTCTGTGGCAAGCAGCTGCTTGAGGGGGTATTTATTTTTTATTTATTTTTATATATGAATTCTCTGGTATCAGCAAATGTTCACTCATCCAACTGGCCTTGCATTTTTCTGCTGCATAGGAATAAAAATATTTTTGCTATTTGAATCATTTTGGCAGTATGGAAAAATCACAGAAAGGGTTCAAAAGATCATCCAAAATGCACATATTATTTGGTTAAAACAGAGGTCTCCAAATTGTAAGAGACAAGGCGACATTAGATTTTTAAAGGACTTTGCAGCACTTTCTATATATATATATGATGAAATGAAATTATATAATGAAACATATATATTTTCACTTTTATTTCAGCCTGCAAAATGCTACTCTACTGTGTCAGTATTGCATTAAATTTTAAATCAGGTATGGAGGACTTTCAAAAAGTTCTTGACACATATCTGTAGATTTGCACTTGTTCCTCATAAATTAACAAGCTACGGCTTATTTGAAAGCTTTCTAAACTTGTCATTACTTGTTAAAAATAAATGCTATATCATCATATCTCTCTTTGCTGGTGGCACATAAAGGTTGGTCTGTAAAATCTGTGCACTGCTGCTAATGAAGCCCACTAAACACGAGGAAAAATTTTACATTTTCACAAGAATAAAACTTGGGGACAACAGGGGAAAAAATTGATGCCAATTTATCACATGTATGCGAGGATTATGCTCGTTCATATGGCACTGTTATGGGATGGATGTGCAATTCAAAGGACAGCAGAGCTTCAAATACCTCCCTCATGCAGAAGGACCAAAGGAAGTCATGAACAAGAGAACCATCACTGCTGTTGGTGTGAACTTGTTAAGGAAAACCCACACATCACTATATTCAGAGTTTAGATGCAATATA
Organism: Ryuthela nishihirai; assembly: GCA_038380435.1. Lineage (NCBI taxonomy): Eukaryota > Metazoa > Arthropoda > Arachnida > Araneae > Heptathelidae > Ryuthela > Ryuthela nishihirai. The sequence goes on from JAWZYU010000031.1 coordinate 44,916,573, forward strand.
TCAATGTGTGGAAACAATTATTCAATAACATTTAAAGTTATGAAAGATCTGTGCCAATGCCAATTTTTCTGCCTCACAAACTGACAGAACAGCAAAAAAATGCTGAAGTTGACTTGTGCAAGGAGATGCTGGAAATGTTTGAATCTAGTGGCCCCAAATGGTTAAGACATATCACAGATGATGAGACATAGTTTTATTACTATACAATTATGTTTGGGTTGTGGAAGATGAACCACATCCCCAATCCTCCAACAAGATTTTCACTCAAGGAAGAGAATTTTCACAATTATTTTCAATTCCCAAGAAGGCACCTACCTGACCCTTACCTGAAAGACGGACACCTTACAAATGGCCAATACTACACCAACATTGTTTTGTCCAAAATGGTTAAGGAGATGAAGGAGCAGCATCCAACAACAGGCATGTCAAGGGTTCTCCTTCATGACAATGCCTGTGCTCACCAAAACCAGAAAGTCACGGCCTATCTGGAGGGGCGGGGGTAGCTCAGTCAGTAGTGCGTCAGGCTCATAATCTGTAGTTCCCAGGTTCGAGTCCCAGCTGGGTCAGCGTTGAGATTTATCTCCGCAAAATTCCCCGCCCTGTCCACGGTCAGTAGGGGATACCGATGGGCTTAGAAAGGCCACCGTCCATGGGATGGGATGTTAAGCTGTGGCCCCGTGTGTGGGAGAGCTATACCCTGTGCACGTTAAAGAACACACTGGATGGCCTTGACGGGAGGCAACCATCTGTCTCTCAACAGCTGTTCCATTGGGTCCCCTCCCTCAATCTTATCTGAGCCTTTGGGATCCATGTGACCTGGCCATTTAGCCCATTGTGTGCAAAAAAGTGCCACTCGGAGGTAAAACAACCCAACACGGCCTATCTGGAGTAGGAAATAATCAAACAGTATGCATAGCAGCTATTCATCCTGCATATTACCTGATCTTGCATCATGCAATTTTTGGTTGCTTTCAAAAATTAAAAAGGAACTTGCTGGAAGCCTTTTTCAAGGGTGCAAGACCTTGCAATTATGCATTCATTAGGGGTGGGGATGGCTGAGTCCATAGCATGCCAGGCTCATAATCTGCAGTTCCCAGTTCGAGTCTCAGCTGGGTCAGCATTGAGATTTATCTCTGCAAAACTCCCTGCCCTGCCTGCAGTCAGTAGGAGACACCGATGGGCTTCTGGCTTTTTCATATGACAGAAAGGCCACTATCTGCCAGATTGAACATGCCATGACCCTCTGTGTGGGAGAGCCATACCCTATGCACATTAAAGAACACACTGGATGGCCTTGATGGGAAGCTAAGTCTCCCTACAGCTGTTCCAGTGGTTCCTTCCCCAACCTTCTTTTCCCGAGTCTTTGAGATCCTTGTGGCCTGGCCATTTAGCCCATTGTGTGCAAAAAAGTGCCACTCAGAGGTGAAACAAACCAACCTATGCATTCATTCAGAGTTGTGCAGTATTCCCCAACAGGAGTACCTGAAAGGTACTCCTGTTGGGGAATCCGCAGGCATTCAGAATTGGCATAGATGTCTGAACTTTGCATAGATATTAGAAGTGTGTACTTTGAATACAGTAAAAATTTCGTTGAGGTAACTGCAATGTATTTCATTCTGCAGATGTATGTCAAGAACTTTTTGAACACCCTCATATAAATATAACTGTAAAATCAATACTACTGTGATCTTGAAAAATTGCCACCTGATCTTCAAGTGGAGGTGACTGACCTACAATCTAAAGGACAAATTTAAGGAAGGAAGTTTGGTTTTGTCGTACTGTGAAATCATGCAGAAGATTTGTCAACAGATTAAAATTCATTTCACTTTTTTTATTTCTAAATACTCACAAATTTGTATTACTCTGACACATATTCAGAATTAAAGAAATACTATTTTAGGCTTGGTGAGAAGTAGGGTACTGATGTTTTTCTGGAAAAATTGCATTTAACTGTGATTAAAAATTAGTGTTCCCTCCATCATCAAAATTGATTGTAAATGTTAACCAGATAAGTCATATCGTCTTTCAAAAAATGTTTTCATCACATACCTAGTGCCAAACACTGATATTAATTCACAGACAAAGTTTTTTATATAAGCATATTGGCCATATGGAAGGCTTTATAAAACTCTCTAATTTCCTTCCTTAAATTTGTCCTTCAATTTGTCATTTAGATTGTAGGTCAGTCACCTCCATTTGAAGATCAGGTGGCAATTTTTCAAGATCACAATCTACTGGGTTTTGGAACATCCTTACTTCTTATTGTTACAAATTCTTTATTGTTACTAATACTTTATATAAATTAAAAATACTCTTTATTAGTATAAACTATCAAAGATCATCCAAAAACTTAATTGCATTGAACTAAAAAAGGAACCCACCATCTCTGTCACCAACAAATTAAGAATTCTTTGCAAAAAGCAACATCTATCTGAACACATTAAAAAGGCTTGTAAATCACTAATGCATTATAATGCTCCTAAATTATTTTGGCAAATCTAAATGCACAAAAATTACCATCCAACCAAACCCCTACTTTCTAAAAGACATTCTCCTATATTCCAAAACTTGAAAAGGTCTTATATCAAGAATTAAATCAATTATATCCAGATAATGAATTTACTGTGAAATCATCCACAGATTTTCTGAAATGCATTCAAAATAAAATTTACCTAGATTTTGTTATATGTTACCTCTAGATGTAGTCAGCCTATATCCCAACACTCCTATGGATAAATCTATTGAACTACTAAAAAAATATGCAAATAAATATTAACTTAATCAACTTAATGCTGTAATTGATGCCTTATACTTAACCCTTCTAGTGTCCACGATGTCTGTATATGTTCAGAGAATCTGAATTGAGAGGCCAATATATCCGTTTTTAGTACAACAAAAAAAAAAATTTAAAAAAAATTGCCATTAAAATTTTATATATATGTATCTTATGAAAATATATAATTCAGGCTTCAAAATAATATTTTGTTTTTTAATTTGATGCATATTTTATTAAACTACAATATAAATAATTTTATAAAGCCATCTGATTTCCATTTCTTAGAAGCACTAAATGGTATTGCTGATTTGCTTGTTAGCATTCCTATTTGCTGAAGCAACCTTCTGATTTAAGCTCACAAATTTGATTTGAACTCATCATCATCATCCTCAAGCAGCCATGGGCTACGGAGTTCCAACCAGACCGTGCAATTTAGTTCTCCAAGCAAGTCTATCCTGAGCTACATTTACTGCATCTGGCCACTGCACATCAATTCTAACAAGGTCCTGTTTGACATTGTCTGCCCTCCGCATCCTAGGTCTCCCCTTCTTTCTGAGGCCTTTAGGCACACTGTTCATAATCCTATTCGCCAATCTATAATTATTCATACGGGCAACATGGCCAAACCAACAGAGTCTCTCTCTGCACAATACGCTGCTTAAAGGAGGTTGCAAACTCCTTTGCCTAACCTCATCATTAGTTACAAAGTTGAACCACCTAATGCCCAAGATACTGCGTAAGCATCTGGAATCAAAAGCATCTAGTTTCCTGTTATCTAGTTTACAAAGTGTCCAAGTTTCACTACCATAACTGACCCTAGAAAGAACCAAACTATTATACAGCCTAATTTTAGTCTTTAGATGTATATTCAAATCAAATTTGTCACTTGATCAATTTGTCATTGATTATCAACGAATATTTTCTTAAATTTTCAAAAATCTCCTAAAAATAATAAACTGCTATTTTTAAAAACGATAGATTTTGGAAGTAATTACAAAAAACGCTAGGATAACCTAAAAAAGGAGATTGGGAAGCTCAAAGTTGTTTCATTGTCTAGTGCTATAGGGGTTTCCTATGCAGATGTGCAAAATGTAAATGTAGTATTAACTATTCTCAAGATATTGAACTGATTAATAATTTTTGTTGCCACTCTGTTCATTCCAATCTGTTTCTATGTGATGGTCCACCCATTCATTTTCCTTAACCAGTTTTATTTCATTTATGTTATATTTATCATGAACAGTGTGCCTAGAGGCCTCAGAAGGAGGGGAGACCTAGGATGCGGTGGGCAGACAATGTCAAACAGGACCTTGTTAGAATTGGTGTGCAGTGGCCGGATGCAGCAGATGTAGCTCAGGACAGATATGCTTGGAGAATTAAACTGCATGGTCTGGTTGGACCTCTGTAGCCCATGGCTGCTTGAGGATGATGATGATGATTTATCATTTTGGGGATTATTTTTTTAGTTGACCATTATTTCTCCTATTTCTGAGCTGCTAAAGGAGTTGCGCATGCACAACTCTGACTTTTGATTGACAGCTGCAAATATGCACATTTAGGACACACACCCTCTTGAGTAATAGCTAGTGCGATCGTAAGATTATACAAATGTTTTTCCCAGCATGCAACACACAAGTGCCAGTTGTACACTGCATAAATACTAAGCGAAGTTTGATCACAGTCAGTATATGAAGTTAGGAAGCTAAGAGTCAGTAGATGGAGGAAGACATTAATAGTCAGAATGAGAAATGTTAATTTGAAGATGGTGAAGGAGGGAGACATTAGTAGTCAGTTGTATTGGAGTTGTATTTAGAGATGGAGCTTTTAGATGCTCACACTTTTGCATTCATCAGTATACATTGAAGTGCCATTGAAATAGGGATAGCAAACTCCTAATGTGTTGGACCCCCTCTGGCCCTGATAATGGCCACCACATGATGAGGCAAGGACTCCACAAGCTTGTGTAAATGTTCAACAGGTATGGCGACCCATGAATCCTCCATAGCTGCCCACAATACTCTCAAGGTCATCACTGATAGAACATGGGCCCAAACATTCTGCTCAACAGTATCCTAAAGATTTTTGATGGGATTTAATTCTGGGCTTCTAGGTGGCCAATTCATTATTTCAAAGTCAGCAGAGAATGCTCCTGCAACCATGTAGTAGCCAATCTGGACCTATGAGATGAACAGTTGTCTTGCTGGTAGATGCCATCTCCATTGTGATGCATGATGGCCATAAATGGGTGTAAATGGTCACCCACGAGTTCTGTGTACCGGGATGCATTGGGAGTTGTCGGTACACATGCCAAAGGTCCCACAGATGTCCAACTGAAGACACCCCAGGCCATCACTGAGCTACCACCAGCTTCATGAGGTTGGCGCCATACCATCAGTCTCCCGTCTGCATGATGAAGTTTAAATCACGATTCATCACTCCAGGCTATCTGTTGCCAATTTTTAATGGTCCAGTTTCGATATTCTTTAGCCCAGGCAAGGTGTTGAGCCCTGTGTTGTGCAGTTAGAAGTGGGACTCATAGGTCGGCGGCTCCCAAAGCCGAGACGATGAAGTGAGTGTTGCACGGTCTGTGCACTCACTTCCTGGCTGGAACCCACTTCAGATGGGAGATGCAGGTTCAGTTAATGTCTGGCCCTTATTGGTCCATATGATGCGGATGAGATGGCGAAGTCCATGATCATTCAAGGCTGGTTGTCCTTTGCAGTTTGTCCAGGTGCTTGTTTTTTTTTTTTTTTTAATGGATTTTTCCTATTCCCAGAACACTCTTGAAACTGTCGCACGAGAAAATTCAAGTTCGTTGACAATTTCGGAGATCGAGTGTCCCATCCGTCGGGCACCTACGATCTGCCCTCTGTCAAATGCATCTAAATCCCACGCCTTTCCCATTACGCTTCTCACGATGAATGTTTATGGAAGCCAAAGCTGACAGCTATATATGACCAGAGTTTCAGCCATGCATGCGTGCAAATGCAGGACTTGTGGTACTGAATTTCGATAACGTCTCCTATTCCTAATTCATTAGCACTTCAGTGTATATGATGAGTCTTGAATTTTTTGGAATTAAACTTTATTTATATATGATTTTTCCATTTTTTTCTTGAACAATGATATTGAATTTTGATTAAGATTTATGACTTTAAAATTTTCACAATCTTTTTGATTTCTTACACAATAAGTAACACCCATATACTTAACGAACCCTCATTTGACTTTATTTGGCAAGTTAATATTGCCTGGCACCCAATATGCTATCCAGAGTTTTAATTTAATTTGGATCAGACAAAAGGTCCAAAGCAAAGAAGTTTAATAATCTTTTGGAGCATCACACTAGTTTTTAATTGAACCAAAGTTGATAAATATTTTTTCTAGTATAGCTGCAGGCACAAATTGTGTTCATAGGGATATTTTTATATTATTGCTACACAATAATATAATAAATTATATAAAATGATACACTTAGTTTATACAGGGTGAATCTGAAAAAGTGGGCAAAACTTTACGGAGTGGTAGAACGCAGCTATACAAGCAATATTCGTCATAGAATGTATGGTCGGAACGCAAGCAGTGAGAAGTTAAAAGGTAGTTTTCCACTGTCACATTTAAAGAATGAACACAAGAAGGAGAGGAGATACTTCAGAAAACATTTTATTAAGAGGAATGTAATTGAGGTACATGCTCAAAGAAATTGCTCGAAAGAGCTGCCGCCAGCTGTAATGCAGGCTTCACATCTGCGGGATAGGGACCGATGCACATTTGCGAAGACACCAGGCATTTTCCGAATATTGCTGGCAACAACGGCGATCCTGGCGACTAGATCCATATCGGTTTCAATGGGGCACTCGTAGATTAGGCTTATCTGCCATTTCGTGGTTAGTATAACCAGCCATCCTCTCGGCAATCCACGGTAGAAATGCCGTTGGGTGCGAGGACCGACCCTTTTATACCATTTCCAACGCCACCTAGCGGCTCGCCGTTTGTGTTCTGACCATACATTTTATGACGAATATTGCTCATATAGCTGCGTTCTACCACCCCGTAAAGTTTTGCCCACTTTTTCAGATTCACCCTGTATATCTGTTCAATTTTCAATGGAATAAAGAATATTTTTTTATTGTCCATGTAATATGCATTTGCAGAATTTTTAATAATTTTTGCTCTGTAATAAGTGAAATACACCTATCCCTCGATTTACATGGTACTCAGTCCACACAATTTTGGCTTTGCACGGTCAAAAAATGCAACCAGTTTCGATTTACACGCTACTGACTGAGAGGTAAATAGAAAGGAAATCTCTGTCAGTACTGTGTAAATCGAAACTGGTTGCATTTTTGACCGTGCAAAGCCAAAATTGTGTGAACTGAGTACTGTGTAAATTGAGGGATAGGTGTACTAAGAGATTGGCACAATGATATAAAGACTTAAACAACTATTTCATTTTATTTTGCTAGTTATATGTTGTAACTATTTCTTGTGTACTCTTAGGTTTTTTGCTAGTCAACCTAAAACTTTTTCTGATGGCTCAGAAGAATGTAAGAATGATGAAAGACAACACTCTAATATCAGCACTGATGATGAAGGATGGAAAACATCAGGTCATATTCAATTTTCATTTATTTGCTAATTTTTAGCTTACTGGTTATTTTTGAACACCAGCTAATTGATATTAGTTTACAAAATTGTTGCTACTTATATATTTGATACTATTTTCTTAGTTAATGTATTCACATAGCTATACTGTATCTTATATTCATTTAATATGGCAGTTTCAGTTAAGTTTCAACCACAAATTTTCTAATTAGTTCTTTTTTATCCTACTGTCTTGAGTGCAACATTTTTTTTTCTCATCTCTCTTAATTGTCCTATTCACAAAGTGTTTTCACTCAATATGACCATTGGCACTGCCAGACTTCGAAAGTCTACCATCCATCATGTGGAATTTAAATCTGTGGCCCCATGTGCATCATCATCCTACTCCTCCTCAAGCAGCCATGGGCTACGGAGGTCCAACCAGACCACGCAGTTTAATTCTCCAAGCATATCTGTCCTGAGCTACATCTGCTGCATCTGGCCACTGCACACCAATTCCAACAAGGTCCCGTTTGACATTGTCTGCCCACCGCATCCTAGGTCTCCCCCTCCTTCTGAGGCCTCTAGGCACACTGTTCATAACCCTATTCGCCAATCTATAATTATCCATACGGGCAACATGGCCAAACCAGCGAAGTCTCTCTCTGCACAATATGCTGCTTAAAGGAGGTTGCAAACTCCTTTGCCTAACTTCATCATTAGTTACAAAGTTAAACCACCTAATACCCAAGATACTGCGTAAGCATCTAGAATCAAAAGCATCTAGTTTCCTGTTATCTTGTTTACACAGCGTCCAAGTTTCACTACCATAACTAACCCTAGAAAGAACCAAACTATTATACAGTCTAATTTTAGTCTTTAGGTGTATACGCCTGTTTCTCCACAATCTCCATAGATTCTGAAAAGTCCCGGCAGCAATACCTATTCGTCTGTTAATCTCATGCCGTATATCACCAGTATCAGTTACATAGCTCCCAAGGTAATCAAACTGTGACACCTGCTCAAGACTGCAACCATTCAGATTAACTGAATCACAACCTGCCTGACCAATTTTCATCACTTTAGTTTTCTCTCTGTTTATAACCAAACCTACTCTACTACCAGTCTCATCAACAGCTCGAATGAAAGAGTTCATCTCATCAACATCATTTGCCAAAAGGGCTAAATCATCAGTATAATCTAAATCAGAAATTTTCGTATCTCCAGCCCATTTAAGGCCAAAATCTTTTCCTCGAAGCGAATTTCGCATAACATAATCAATAACCAAACTAAAGAGAAAAGGAGACAAAATGCACCCTTGTCGAACACCAGACGTAATGCTAAACCAATTGCTACAAGACTTACCAACTCTCACACATGACTCAGTGTTATTATAGAGAGCTTTCATTATGTTAACTAACTTGTCTGGTATACCATATGATTTCACAATCAACCACAAATTATGACGATCAACAGAGTCGAAAGCCTTTTTGAAATCAACAAAGCTAGCAACCAATGGTTTCTGAAACTCTAAACATTTCTCAAGAATCTGCCTAAGTGAAAATATCTGATCCACACATCCCCTACCACTTCTGAATCCACATTGCTCATCACGCAATTGCCTGTCAACCAGATTCTTAATTCTATTAAGCACAATCATGGAAAGAACTTTACCTGGAACAGAGAGTAAGCTGATACCCCTATAGTTATCACAAGAACTGCGATCACCTTTTTTGAAAATAGGGATAATAATAGCTCTGGTAAAATCTTTAGGAACCATGCCTTTATCATAAAAGTTATTCAAAATTTCAGTCATCCAAGTGGTAACCAAAACATTCCCAGCTCTGAGCATTTCTGTAGTAATTTCATCTACCCCTGGGGATTTATGAAGTTTAAGTTTAGAGATAGCCAAACTAACTTCAGATTGTGTTATAGGGCCAACATTAAAGCTGCCAATGCATCTATCATCATTACAAACAATGCGAGTAGAACTAACCACATTGTTTAGAACATCACTGAAATGCTCAGCCACCTAGACATGACAGAATTCTCACCTTCTATAATCTTACCTTGTTTATCCTTCAATCCCTGTATGCCTGTCCGTTTTCTACCACATAAAACATTAACTATCTGGTACAGCTCTCTGCTGTTGTGCTGCCTAACTGCTTCCTCAGCTTTGTCAGCCAAGCTATCAAGCCAAAGATTTTTATCAGTAGCTAACTGATCCTTTACACGTTTATTAAGCTCTCTGTAATCTTTTCTATTAGGACAAGTAGGGTACTGATTAAGGACATTCCTGCAGTTCCTTCTTTCTGAAATAAGCTCAATTGCCTTATCACTTAAATAATTATGCCTCCTCTGCTCCTTTTTTCCTAAAAGAGTACTGTTAGTTTCCAAAAAAGCCTGTTTAAAATGGCCCCATTCTTCCTCTACTTCAGTATTAAGCAAACCATGACTGTGATAATGACTAAGTAACCTATCATGGTAAGCTTTGGCTATAACTGGGTCTTTTAGAGCATCAGTATTAAAAGCAACTTTTTTAACCCTAGCACAACACTTTTTAAGTTTAAGTAGCAAGACACTTTTAACAAGGTAATGGTCAGATCCAATTTCAGCTCCCCTATATGCCCTGGTATTTCTAACAGAACTAGCCCATTTGCTGTTAATATATAATCAATCATATTCCTATGCAGCCCATCAGGTGAAACCCATGTGTATTTATGTATGTCGCGGTGTTTGTAATATGTGTTAGTTATTCTGAAACCATTGAGTTTACTTACCTGTAGGAGACGTTGCCCATTGCCATTGCAGCTACCATATACCAAAAGGGCCTATTACTCCTCCCCAAAGGTCAGAGTCGGTACCAACTTTGGCATTGAAGTCACCAAGAACATGGGTAATATCTCCTTTCTTGACAGAATTCAAAATATCCTGAAGTTGTCCGTAAAACCTATCTTTCTCATCCTCATCAGAATCCTCAGTGGGGGCATAACAGCAGATAATATTCAAGTCTTTAATGCTTGTCTGAAATTTTGCTGTAAGAAACCTTTCATTAATGCACTCATATCCTAGAAGAGCATCACTAGCATGTCTGCTGAGCAGCAGACCCACGCCTTGGTGATGCTTTCCATCCTCCCTCCCTGTAAAGAGAAATTTAAAGTTATTTTTAAGTATCTCACCTTTACCTGTCCATCTGGTCTCTTGCAAGCCTAGAATATCTAGGTTATAGCGCTGGAATTCCTGCATGAGGACATCAAGAGAATAATCTCTATATAATTTCCTCACGTTCCACGTTCCTGCAGAGAGAAAATGATTAGTAGGATTTTTAAAGAAATTAGGTTTATTGAGATTGGTAGGGCCAACAATATCAAACAGCCCCCTGATCGCAGGCATGGGGCAAAGACCCGTTCCTCCTCCGCTAAAGGCTGAAGTCACCGATGCTGGTAGGAACTTCAGGCACCACCTTTTCAAGTGGACTTTTTCAAGAGCCACATGGCCTGCCTGAGACACATTACTCCAGTTTAGGCTTGACGATGCCCAACTAGCAAAGTAAGGTTCAGGTACCTGCGATGGCCTCTGATTAGGATTATCCACCAGCTGATATAAGGTATCCCATGCCTCTGTTCACTTAGAGCTGGCAACCCAGAAGCAAACAGAAAACACAGCGGCAGACTCTGCCTCAACAGAGGCCCACCAGTGCAGCAAGCCCAGGATCCATAATCAAACTCAAATCCATAAACAAGTCCAGTCTGGTAGGTATAAATGGTCAGCACCAGGACCCTGTGAAGTTGACCACAGGAGAGTCATATCCTATACTCATTAAAGAACATGCTGTCTGGTCTTAATGGGAGTCATTCATCTGTCTCCTAACAGCTACCCAGTTGGTCCCCCTTTTTCTACCAGCTGTTAAAGTTTAGTTCTATAGTGTGCTTAAATATTTACCTGTATTGTGCAGAAAAGTACTGTTCAGAGGTAAAGCAAATCAACTCAATATGACCTTTGATTTGGGCTACCATATTTTCATCTTGAAAAATGAGAATACATTCATGTTCTCAACTTGAAAAATTAGAATGCTAATGAGGCCCAAGCACAAAAGCTTGAATAATTCAAAAACACCACAGATTACCTGTATATACAGGGTGAATCTGAAAAAGTGGGCAAAACTTTACGGGGTGGTAGAACGCAGCTATACGAGCAATATTCGTCATAGAATGTATGGTCGGAACGCAAGCGGTGAGAAGTTAAAAGGTAGTTTTCCACTGTCACATTTAAAGAATGAACACAAGAAGGAGAGGAGATACTCTGTGCCTCACTTGCATTCCCGTCCGCCGCACCGTACACAAAGTGCATATCCGCCATTTCGTGGTTACTATAACCAGCCATCCTCTCGGCAATCCACGGTAGAAATGCCGTTGGGTGCGAGGACCGACCCTTTTATACCATTTCCAACGCCTCCTAGCAGCTCGCCATTTGCGTTCCGCCCATACTTTCTATGACGAATATTGCTCGTAGAGCTGCGTTCTACCACCCCGTAAAGTTTTGCCCACTTTTTCAGATTCACCCTGTATATATAATTCAATAAATAATCATTTGGAAAAATTATTGGCGATAGTGCGGGATTCGAACCTGCGACTTTCCAGATACATGCCAGAGCATTCTGCCAGCTAAACCAACCATTGGATGGTAATTTGCTTCTAGAATGTGACTATATATCTTTTTCTGAATGTGACATACCTTGTGCAATCTATAATCATTGAAGGCAACTTATTTTCCAATTGTTGCTAAAGGATCAGACATTAATGAGGAAATCACACACACTTAAGTGTTATTAATGAAAAATCAATCCATAGTAAATACACAGATTACCTGTAGATATATAATTCAACAAATAATTATTTGGAAAAAATTATTGCCGAAGGCACAAGGTCTGCCACATTCAGCAAAAGATATAATGGTTGCATTCTGGAAGCAAATTATCGCTGCTGGTTGATTTAGCTATTAGAGCATTCTGGCATGTATCTGGGGAGTTGTGAGTTCAAATCCTGCACCATCAGCAATAATTTTTTCCAAATAATTAGCCATTGATAGTTTAGTTGTGAGAATACCTGACATGTAATTGGGGGGTTCAGGTCCTACTCATGGTGAAACTTCACTAAAATTTTCACTAAAATTATTGCTTTAAAAGTAAACAATGAGTAGGGTGATGTAAGGAGATAGCACAATTTTTCCTCATCACCACAACAAAATTCTTTGCTGAAATTGCAAAATCTTTTATCTGTGTACAGTGGGAACTTTGAAGTTCAGCTAGATAAGTGGATATATGCAGGTACCCAATATTTCATATGTAGCAATGAAATGGGTATTGACCCACATGTCAACCAACAAGCACCTACACCCTATTTTAATTCCATATTATCAGGAAAAGAAAAACCGAAAAATAGAACTCAGTGAACAAGAACCTGATAATATGTACTAAGTGTCACAACTGAACAAATTTGGGATTTTATTGATCACATTAAGAAACGCTTGCCTTCTCTAAAAGACAAAAGAATAGAAAAAGTCGACAGCACTGGAATAAGAGATGTGTCTTGATATTTATTGCAGGCAATACATAGTTGAATTCGAATGTGATCTACTACTCATTTCTGTGCCTCATTTATTCTGCTTCATAAATTGCCTCATAATTATTTATTCTGTTATCACTCATTCTGTTACTTTATACTAGACTCATTTCTGTTCTTCAGAAAACTAAACAATCAGGTAGTTTGTGAGGATTATAAACTTTTCTTTATTAAAGCTGTTCGCTGTAGTAGTTTTAGAGCTTCTGTATTGCAAATTTTGGAAGATGTGACTGCTAAACTTTCAGACTTCAGTGAAAACATTAATTCAAATAAGTACTATTTTATGATAGTGCAGCAAAAATCAGTGCCCAATGAGCACTTCTTTCCATCTTTGGACCAACTTTCCCATTAATCCCTAAAATACTGCACATTTGCATCTACTATCACTCTCTCTTTCTTGGGTGTTTCTTTATATTCTCTTTTTACAGCTCATCAAGAGATTGACCCAGTCTTAGGCCCAATCCGAGATTATTTTTGGCAGCTCTATGTAAAAATATTGAATAATTTCTGTTCGATATGTAAAAAGAAAATAATCAAAAGCAAAATTAATACAAAAGTTATTAACTGTGTAACACAACAAGAACAAACAACTGAGAATGTATATGTACTTAATTGTAATGATGCCCTTCGGAGCTAGCCTCTTCGCATTGCAGATTAAGTCATTGCCTCAAAGGGGTGGGGGTGGCTCAGTCAGTAGCGCGCCATGCTTGTAATCTGTAGTTCCCAGGTTCGAGTCCCAGCTGGGTCAGCGTTGAGATTTATCTCCTCAAAATTCCCCACCCTGCCCACAGTCAGTAGGGGACTCCGATAGACTTGGAAAGGCTGCCGTCCGTCGGATGGGATGTTAAGCCATGGCCCCGTGTGTGGGAGAGCCATACACTGTGCATGTTAAAGAACACACTGAATGGCCTTGATGGGAGGCTACCATCTGTCTCCCAACAGCTGTTCCAGTGGATCCCCTCCCCCAACCTTCTCTGAGCCTTCGGGGTCCATATTACCTGGCCATTTAGCCCATAGTGTGTAAAAAAGTGCCGCTCAGAGGTAAAATAACCCAATGCATTACCTTTCAGCAGCACTTACAGACTTCCATCAGGGTCCTGAGTTTGATCCCAGCTTTGGAAAGCCTCATCTTGGCATGATGCATTCTCTTCTCTGAGCAAAGCTAACTAAGTCTGATTTGGCTGATGAGAAGTGATGTTCAGATATTCAGAAAGATTTCTCTCAATCAATCGAATGAGAATTAATTAGATGAAAATTATGAGTTGAATTCAGATGTTGGTTCCCTGCTCTGTGCCTAGATGGCAGCACAAATCAAGATGGTATATGAGGAACTTATCTTGTAGATGAAGAGGAGGATAGTTGCAAGCATGGGACCAGAATAGAAATAGTATGGTTATGGTTTTCAGATGGCTCCCTTCACTTCATGGTGAAATCGTGTGGCCTCACTGGTGACAACATTGTACTCTGAGATTTATCTGGTCCATGACATAGAGTATAGAAGCCCTTGAAGATGATTAGTTGAATATTTGAAAAATTTATAAGGAGGATTTATGGAGAGTTTGTATGGAGTTTACAGAGGAATTTACAGAGATTTATAAGGTATTTGAGTGATTTAAGGAGAAGTATGTCACATGTGGAGACTAATCATGGGATAGGGCAGGGGTGGTTCAGTCGGTAGCATGCCAGGCTTGTAATCTGCAGTTCCCAGGTTCGAGTCCCAGCTGGGTCAGCATTGAGATTTATCTCTGCCAAACTCCCTGCCCTCCCCACAGTCAATAGGGGACACTGATGGGCTTGGAAAGTATGTTGTCCATTGGATGGAGCATTAAGTCATTGCTTGTTGTGGGAGAGCCATACCCTGTGCACATTAAAGAATACACTGAATGGCCTTGACGGAAGGCCAATCTGTCTCCCAACCAACAGCTGTTACAGTGGGTCCCCTCCCCCAACCTTCTCTGGGCCTTCAGGGTCTTTGCAACATGGCCATTTAGCAATTGTGCACAAAAAAGTGCTGCTCAGGGTCAGTCTTTCCCCATCTAACTAATCATGGGGAAATTTAAGAAGAGTTGTCGCAATTGTAAAGTACAAATTGAATACAGATTTAACTAATCTGCAGTAATAAAATTATAGCAATCAAAACTAGGTTTGAGTCCTAGCTGTAACAGCATTGAGATATATCTTTGCAAAACTCCCTCTTACCCTCAGTTAGTAGAGGACACTGACAGGCTTGGGAAGACAGTTCTTTGGATGGGATGTTAAACCACCATATGTGGAAAATCCATACACTGTGCACATTATAGAACACACTGGATGGCTGGGGGGGGGGGGGAGGCTCAGTCGGTAGTGTGCCAGGCTCTTAATCTTCATTTCCCAGGTTCAAGTCCCAGCTGAGTCAGCGGAGATTTATCTCTGCTGGAACAGATTGAAAAAAGAAATTGCTGGAACACTCTCTACATATGATGTAATGTTGGTTGAAAAGATTTATATCATCAATTAGAGGAGATCTTGATTGGCAGTCGGTAGCAGAAGAGACAGAATTATCTGAGTGATAAGGCACTTGAGCTTATCTCGGAACGAAAGAACTGCAGGAATGTCCTTAATCAATACCTTACTAGTCCTAATAGAAAGCATTACAGAGAGCTTAATAAATGCGTAAACAATCGGTTAGCTGTTGATAAGAATCTTTGGCTTCATGGTTTGGCTGACAAAGCCGAGGAAGCAGTTAGACAGCACAACAGCAGAGAGCTGTACCAGATAGTTAATGTTTTGTGTGGTAGAAAATGGACAGGCATACAGGGATTGAAGGATAAACAAGGTAAGGTTATAGAAGGTGAGGATTCTGTCATGGCTAGGTGGGCTGAGCATTTCAGTGATGTTCTAAACAATGTGGTTAGTTCTACTCCCATTGTTTGTAATGATGATAGATGCATTGGCAGCTTTAATGTTGGCCCTATAACACAATCTGAAGTTATTTTGGCTATTTCTAAACTTAAACTTCATTAATCCCCAGGTGTAGATGAAATTACTACAGAAATGCTCAGAGCTGGGAATGTTTCAGTTACCACTTGGATGACTGAAATTTTGAATAACTTTTATGATAAAGGCATGGTTCCTAAAGATTTTACCAGAGCTATTATTATCCCTATTTTCAAAAAAGGTGATCGCAGTTCTTGTGATAACTATAGGGGTATCAGCCTACTCTCTGTTCCTGGTAAAGTTCTTTCCATGATTGTGCTTAATAGAATTAAGAATCTGGTTGACAGGCAATTGCGTGATGAGCAATGTGGATTCAGAAGTGGTAGGGGATGTGTAGATCAGATATTTTCACTTAGGCAGATTCTTGAGAAATGTTTAGAGTTTCAGAAACCTTCATTGCTAGCTTTGTTGATTTCAAAAAGGCTTTCGACTGTGTTGATCGTCATAATTTGTGGTTGATTGTGAGATCATATGGTATACCTGACAAGTTAGTTAACATAATGAAAGCTCTCTATAATAACACTGAGTCATGTGTGAGAGTTGGTAAGTCTTGTAGCAATTGGTTTAGCATTACGTCTGGTGTTCGACAAGGGTGCATTTTGTCTCCTTTTCTCTTTAGTGTGGTTGTTGATTATGTTATGCGAAATTCACTTCAAGGGAAAGATTTTGGCCTTAAATGGGCTGGAGATACAAAAATTTCTGATTTAGATTATGCTGATGATTTAGCCCTTTTGGCAAATGATGTTGATGAGATGAACTCTTTCATTCAAGCTGTTGATGAGACTGGTAGTAGAGTAGGTTTGGTTATAAACAGAGAGAAAACTAAAGTGATGAAAATTGGTCAGGCAGGCTGTGATTCAGTTAATCTGAATGGTTGCAGTCTTGAGCAGGAGTCACAGTTTAATTACCTTGGGAGCTATGTAACAGATACTGGTGATGTGCGGCATGAGATTAACAGACGAATAGGTATTGCTGCCGGGACTTTTAAGAATCTATGGAGAGTGTGGAGAAATAGGCGTATACACCTAAAGACTAAAATTAGACTGTATAATAGTTTGGTTCTTTCTAGGGTTAGTTATGGTAGTGAAACTTGGATGCTGTGTAAACAAGATAACAGGAAACTAGATGCATTTGATTCTAGATGCTTACGCAGTATCTTGGGTATTAGGTGGTTTAACTTTGTAACTAATGATGAGGTTAGGCAAAGGAGTCTGCAACCTCCTTTAAGCAGCATATTGTGTAGAGAGAGACTCCGCTGGTTTGGCCATGTTGTCCATATGGATAATTATAGATTGGCGAATAGGGTTATGAACAGTGTGCCTAGAGGCCTCAGAAGGAGTGGGAGACCTAGGATGCGGTGGGCAGACAATGTCAAACAGGACCTTGTTAGAATTGGTGTGCAGTGGCCAGATGCAGCAGATGTAGCTCAGGACAGATATGCTTGGAGAATTAAACTGCGTGGTCTGGTTGGACCTCCATAGCCCATGGCTGCTTGAGGATGATGATGATGATGATGAGCTCAGTGGTCCAGAGCACCTGGCATGTTATCAGGAGGTTATGGTATTCTTCAGGAGGTATGGGTTCTTATCCCACCCGGCTCAAGACAGTTTTGCCTCTAAAAATTTAAATTGACTTCAAAGTGGTAATTTATAGGTTAATACCAAATATGTCATGTTTATCTATTATTTATCAACTTAATCGACTTCAAAGTGGTAATTTATAGGTTAACACCAAATATGTCGAGTTTATTTATTATTTATCAACGTATTACTTGTAAGGAAATACTTTCCATCTATATGGCATCTGTCTGCCGCTTGTGGCAAAAATTGCTGGAACACTCCCTACTTATGATGTAATGTAGATTGAAAAGGTTCATATTATCAATTAGAGGAGATCTTGATCGGTGGCCGGTAGCTTAGTGGTCCAGAGCACCTGACATGTTATCAGGAGGTCATGGGTTCATATCCCACCCAGCTCAAGACAATTTTTCCCCTAAAAATTTGAATTGACTTCAAAGTGGTAAATTATTAGTAGATACCAAATATGTCAAGTTTATTTCATTATTTACCTACCAGCCACAGTAATTGCTATGGTCAGTAAAATTCTTAATACAATGAAATATTAGGTATTATGTCAAGGAAATTGTTATTAATTGTAATTCAAAGCCTATGTTGGATTAATCCTTCTAGTGCCCAGCATGAAAAACTGGAATAAAACTATAGATCAAGCTATTTTTTTCACTACACTCAGCCAAAAAAAAAATTTTAGAACTTTTTTGCTAAATAACTAATGAAAGAAAAATAGGACATGTCATATACCAAATTAAACAGCATTTTTTATTCTAAATTTTATGTAAATAAAACATTTCCAAAAAAAGGAGAATAGTTTTAAAGTAATTTTTTTAGAGTGATGTAGTGAAAAACAGTATAATAATAATTGGACCAAAATAATTGTAATGCATACGATTTTTTTTTTCATTCTGAATAATTGGAAAATAAATTTTTAGTCCAAACAGAAAAATTACCCTTTTCTGTAATTTTTTCCTCAGCGATATACTTGGGGTCTGTAAATGGTAGCTAGGTAGTCACTGGAAGGAGAGCTATGCACCAATCCCCTGTGATGATGCATAGAACCGGCCAGGCCTAGTACCTAATGTCCGACCCCGCCTTCTCATGGTGCGGACCGTTAGTAACTTTCAAAAGAGATACTCTCTTGTGGAAGTGAACGGAAGGGGAGGGCTGCCAGATTAGTGTGGCCTACTGATCTGGACAACTATGGCCACTTTTCTTTTTTTTTTCTACCCTGCTGAGGAGTGGTCAACCACACAGGGTCCTGGTGTTGACCATATAAACCTACTGGACTGGACAGATATATGGCTCTGAGCTTGATTATGGATCCTGATTTTGCTGCACTGGTGGGCTCCTGTGGAGGGAAAATCTTTCGCTCTGTTTTCTGTTTGTTTGTGGGTTGACAGCCCCAAGTGAATAGATTCACAGGATATGTTTATCAGCTGGTGGATAATCCTGAGCAGAAGTCATTGCAGGCACCTGAACTCTTTGCTTCTATTGGCATCGTCAAATTCTACATTGGAGGAAGTCTTCCAGTGTAGATGGCTTCAGCCTTTAGTAGTGGGGGAACGGGTCTTTGCCCCATGTCTGCGATTAGGGGGCTGTTTGATATTGTTGGCATTCCCTCTCTCAATAAACATAGTTTCTTTAAACATCCCACTAACCATTTTCTCTCCATAGGTAGTTGGAATGTGAGGACTCTGCACAGAGCTTTTTCTCTTGATGTCCTCACACAAGAATTCCACCGTTATAATTTAGATATTCTCGGCTTGCAAGAGACCAGATGGACAGATAAAGGTCAGATTCTTAAAAATAATCTTAAATTTCTCTTTTCAGGGAGGGACGACAATAAGCATCACCAAGGCGTGGGTCTGCTTCTCAGCAGACACGCTAGTGATGCTCTTCTAGGATATGAGTGCATTAATGAAAGGTTTCTTACAGCAAAATTTCAGACAAGCATTAAAGACTTGAATGTTATCTGCTGTTATGCCCCCACTGAGGATGCCGATGAGGATGAGAAGGATAGGTTTTATGAACAACTTCAGGATATTTTGAATTCTGTCAAGAAAGGAGATATTACCCTTGTTCTTGGTGACTTCAATGCCAAAGTTGGTATTGTGCAGAGAGAGACTCCGTTGGTTTGGCCATGTTGCCCGTATGAATAATTATAGATTGGTGAATAGGGTTATGAACAGTGTGCCTAAAGGCCTCAGAAGGAGGGGGAGACCTAGGATGCGGTGGGCAGACAATGTCAAACAGGACCTTGTTAGAATTGGTGTGCAGTGGCCAGATGCGGTAGATGTAGCTCAGGATAGATTTGCTTGGAGAACTAAATTGCATGGTCTGGTTGGACCTCCGTAGCCCATGGCTGCTTGAGGAGGAGGATGATGATGATGATGATATACTTGGAAAAACATCCATTTCTTTTTTGTAGGGGGGGGGGGAGTGTTTCAAGTATGATAGTAAAAGTAAAAAGTAAATTTTAATTTTTTTTGCTTAAATCAACAGAAATTGGTAATATTATATGCCAAATTACAAAGCAGTTAATTCTGAATTTCATAAAAATAAATTATTCAAACTAAT
Organism: Ryuthela nishihirai; assembly: GCA_038380435.1. NCBI lineage: Eukaryota > Metazoa > Arthropoda > Arachnida > Araneae > Heptathelidae > Ryuthela > Ryuthela nishihirai. The sequence goes on from JAWZYU010000031.1 coordinate 44,936,681, forward strand.
TTACAGATATATTTATTTTAGTAAGAGTTTTTCACAAGTGATATAATGAAAAGATAGATCTAACTAGGCAATTAAGGCTCGATTTTGGAAAACCTGATGAATAGATGCAGTTAAATTATATATTAATGGAAAGTAAATTTCTTCTTGAATGAATATTATTTACCTCTAATATTATTTTCATTTCTTTTCAAAATTATTTTCAGTATGTTATTTAATATTTTGTAAACTCACAGTAATTTACTCTAACATATACTTTAATATTATGATTATGCTATAATTGCAAATATTATAGTACCTGAATGCATTGTTATGTCCTTAATAAATAAAAATAATAAATACCCCCTCAAGCAGCTGCTTGCCACAGAGGTCTGACAGGAGCCTGTCAGTTTATATGCCATAGTAGAAGGTCTGTGAGGATGGCAGGACCTCAGCAGAAAAACAACACACACATCCATGCCTTACCCAGGTCCCTTAGATCAGTAGCCAAGCATGCTAACCACTTGGCCATGGGATGGCTTGTCCTTAATGGACATACAGAAATCTGCTTATGATAAATTTCAGAGCTCTAATCTCTGATATCATCTAAATAATATGCTTGTTTTTTTACTGGGTGACTTAATTCTATATCTTTCACAATCATGAAGGTAAACAAGTATATTTCACAGTACTTTAAATTGTAGAGATGTTAATTTCCTGCTGGAACACTCATCATTCCTATAGCCAGTGGTGTCACCACAATTTATTAACAACTGGTTTCCATACTGAGGGGGGGGAGAGTATCTGGATGAAGCGACAATTTAGTTTGTTAAACACTGGTACCACATTCTGGGGGAGGTGAATCCTCCCCTTGGAAAAACGTTTGAAAATATTTTATTTGAGATTGCATGATAGGTAAATATCAATATACTATAATTAACTTTAACTACAAAAGTTATATCTCAGTTAATGCATCACACAGAATGCAGATCCTATCTAAAAATATTAAAAACTAACCCCTACCGGGATAAACCTGCAATTAGTGGCAGTGATTCTGTAAATAAAAAATATAACTATAAATAAGAGCAACATATTTTATTTTTCATGGCATCTGTAGGATACATATTAAAAACATAACATAAGTGATTAAAGCAAACTTCAAATTTTAATAAAATAAATGTAAAATAAAATCATCACACCATGTACATTTTTGAGAAGATGCTAAACTTTCATTATGGGGTATCACTCCTCCTAGTCCATAGTCTATGGAACTACTTTTCCTTTTTTTCAAACATAGATGCCACATGGTGATGTAAGTACCAATTATTATGGTCCAGGGTCAAGATACTCATACTTAAAATTATTGGAAACAATTCGTTTATTTTTTGTGAAGTGTCATAAATTTTTCTGAGAAATTTGGGGAGAAGTTTTAATATGTATGTATTTTGTCAGAATGATGCACGGAGAATTCTGTGTAGTGCATGACAACATTTCATGAGCAGCGCACATTCCTCCAGTTTCCGGAAACTGCCGTAAATTTTAACAATTGGTTCCCGGAAACCAGTGGAAACTGGCTGGGTACACCACTGCCTATAGCTGTTAGTTTTCCAATAGATATGCATCCCAGTTAATGAAGTGGTATTATTTCTTGGGTGTCATGCTTTTCTTGAATTCCAACTCTGTGCTGGCTGAAAATTGTTTTTGCAATCTCATGGGCTCTTAACCTTTGGATTCAATTATGCCGAGATAACACCTTCACTGAGTTAGTATGGACTCCCAACTCCTTCTTTTGATGCATTCTGATCACTGCTGCACATTATTTTCATAATAAAATTTTTATTTAATTATTGATTTAATTTAATGGTACGAATATAAAGCTGATGTACAAAAATTACTTTAAAATGTCCAAAGAGATTAACCATTTTTTAAAGTTAGGTTTAAGAAGCCTACATTTTAATTTGAATTTCAGTTATTTTATTATTCAGAATAAAATGCCCTTTCATTTACCTAATCTGTAGTTCCCAGGTTTGAGTCCCAGCTGGGTCAGCGTTGAGATTTATCTCCACAAAATTCCCTTCCCTGCCCATAGTCAGTAGGGGACACCGATGGGCTTGGAAAGGCTGCTGTCCATTGGATGGGATGTTAAGCTGTGGCATCGTGTGCAAGAGAGCCATACCCTGTGCACATTAAAGAACACGCTGGGTGGCTTTGACGGGAGGCTGCCATGTGTCCAATCAACAGCTGTTCCAATGGGTCCCCTCACCCAACCTTCTCTGAGCCTTCGGGGTCCATGCGACTTGGCTATTTAGCCTATGGTGTGCAAAAAAGTACTGCTCAGAGGTAAAACAACCCAATTCAAAAGCCCTTTCATTTGATGTGTAACATGACCTATATATATTTATTAGTTACTACAATATAAAGTTCTAAAGTTCAGTTGTTTTTCTGCCAAAAAAAGTTCCAATTTATCTTGGCCCGAACTACATGCATTTTAAGAAATCTGACATTTAAGGGTTAAATGAACTTCTAATATTTTAGAAAAACATTTTTTAAGCTACTATCGATGCAACCAAGGGGATCTAGGAATCATAGGTCTCCTGCATTTCTTAAAAAACCATTTGTTAAACTTCTATGAGCACATTATTTAGGGAGAACATAATTTAGGTATTATTAGGTACTTATTGCAATTTATGGGAAAAAAAGTTTAAAGAAAACTTTTTTCTAAAAAAAATGCAAATTATTTAATTTGTTAGAATTTTTTAAATTAATGTCTATATATTTTTTCAGGTACTCTTGCTAGTATAGAAGATAAAGATCAAGGCTTTATTGACTCACCTAGTTCAACAACAGCTTATAATACCAGAATACAAGGATCAAGTAGTACTTCTTCAAAACATAAGATGTCGTCTTTTACAACAAGTGGTTCTGGCAATGAGTTGGGTCATGGAAAAGATAATGCATTATCTGTCAACAGTAATTACACAAACAGTAGTAGTGGAAGGTGGCACAATAGTGGTTGGGATGATACTGAAAAACTTCCTTTATGTCTAACACTTACTGAGGAAAGCCTTTCACAGCATAATCGCCTTAATCATAAATATCTTAAACAGCGTAAGAATAAAACAAATCCAAGTTCAGCAAATATCTCTCGCAAAGAAAATCACTGGATGAAACATAATGAAATAGTCCAATCAATAGATCAGTCAAGTTCTCACAAGCATAAGAAGTCAAACAGAACCCACAACTTAATGACAACTTCAAGTATTCCAACACAAACTGACAATACTAAAACTTCAGCCATGCATTCTGAACAACTTTTCAGTCTTAATCCTCCATTTTCAGTAGGAAATGTTTCATCTTCATTTACTCCCACAGTGCCATTTAATCCACAGCCAGTTTCTACAAGCTCTTCTTACCCTTCTGCATATTCATCAACTGCACCATTTGGTATGCCTACTTTCCCATGCATGCCAACAACCAGTGCAACTCCAAGTACACCAGCACCTTTCTTCATGCCTGGCAAGTAACTTTATATCTTGATTATCTCTCCACAAATGTATTTTTGAAAGTTGTAGTTCAAAACTTTGCATTTTTCAGGCATGTTTAAGTAAGACATTTAAAACTATTGTTTTAATTTTTTTTTTCATCAGCGGTTTGGAATTAACTGATCAGTTAATGTGTTAAATTGCAGAATTTGTAATCAAAGCAATGTAGCAAATACGCTGTATCCACAGCTGAAATAAATTAATATAATAATTGAATTATTTAGAATGATCTTGCTTAAGTAGTTGTAGCCTTAAAATCTTCTTTTTCACTATTAACTATTCAAAGAGTATAGAATATAATTTAAAAACTTGATTGTAAAATTTGCCAGTGATATTTATTACATTGTAGTCAAAGTCTGTAAATGGTAATTAAGTAGTCACTGGAAGGAGAGCTATGCACCAATACCCTGTGATGATGCACAGAATTGGCCAGGCCTAGCACTTAATGTCTGACCCCACCTTCTTGTGGCGAAGACTGTTAGTACCTTTCAAATGAGATACTCTCCTGTGGAAGGGGAGGGCTGCCAAATCGGCGTGGCCTACTGATCTGGACTACTGGCTACTTTTCTTTTTTTTTTCTACCCTGCTAAGGAGTGGTCAACCATACAGGGTCCTGGTACTAACTATATACACCAACCAGAATGGAATAATGTCTCTAAGCATGATTATGGATCCCGAATTTGCTGCACTGGTGAGCTTCTGTGGAGGAAAAATCTTCTGCTGTGTTTTCTATTTGTTTATGGGTTAAGAACTCCAAGTGCATAGATTTAAAGGATATTTTTTATCACCTAGTGGATAATCCTGATCAGAGGCCATTACAGGTACATGATCTCTTGCTTCTCTGGGCATCATCAAATCCTACATTGGAGCAAGTCTTTCTGTGTAGATGGCTTCAGCCTTTAGTAGTGGGGGAACAGATCTCTGCTCCATGTCTGCGATTAGGGGGCTGTTTGATATTGTTGCCATCCCCTCTCTCAATAAACATAGTTTCTTTAAACATTCCAGTAATCATTTTTCACCTAGGTAGTAGGAATGTGGGGATTCTGCACAGAGATTATTATCTTGATGTCCTCACACAAGAATTCCACCATTATAATTGAGAAATTCTCAGCTTGCAAGAGACCAAGAGACCAGATGAAGGTCAGATTCTAAAAAATAATGTTAAATTTATCTTTTCATGGAGGGAAGATAAAAAGTATCTCCAAGGCATAGGTTTGCTTCTCAGTAAACATGCTAATGATGCTCTTCTGGGATATGCATTAAAGACTTGAATGCTATCTGTGATGCCCCCATTAAGGATGCTGATGAGGATGATGAAGATAGGTTTGACGGACAACTTCAGGGTATTTTGAATTCAGTCAAGAAACAAGATATTACCCTTGTTCTAGGTGACTTCAATGCTAAAGTTGGTACTGACTCAGACCTTTGGGGAGGGTGATAGATCCTTTTGGCATTGGTAGCTTCAATAGCAATGGGCAACATATCCTACAGGTAAGTAAATTTAATAGTTTGAAAATAACTATAAAATAAATAAAAATAAATCCCCCCTCAAGCAGCTGCTTGCCACAGAGTTCTGACAGGAGCCTGTCAGTTTATATGCCATAGTAGAAGGTCTGTGAGGATGGCAAGACCTCAGTAGAAAAGCAACAGGAACATCCATGCCTTACCCAGGGCTCGATTTAATTAGACACTTATTAAAAACACTGCAACATACATAAGTACATGTAGATTTCACCAGATGGGCTGCATAAGAATATGATTATATATTAACAGCTAAAATGGGCTAATTCTGTTAGGAATACCTGGTCATGTAGTGGAGCTGAAATTGGATCTGACCATAACTTTATTAAAAGTTATTTTAAAATATTATTTTTCAAACTTGAATTGCATATTTTAAAAGGTTTATCTAAGAAAATTTTCAAATGGCAATTATTTTTTTAAAAATCGAAGTTTCATCTGTTGTACAAAAGATGTTTATTGACACCCTTGACCTCTCATTTCAGATTCTATCAATGTCTATGTTCAACAGTGACCCAGAAAGGATTAAACATCTAATTTCTAACTACAAAATTTGAATTTTGAAATTTAATGTAAGATTACAGCTAAACAGATAATTCCATGTCCATTCAACATGGCTTAAAACTTGAACCCCTTCAGATTTTTACATAATTTAGTTAGCTTGCACAGTCTGGTGCAGCTTGCCATTATATGATAAAGTGTAAAAGTTAAATATTGAATCAGCATAAAATACAGTTTTTTTTTTTGTTAAAGCAAAAGTATGACTTTTAAAAATGGCTAAAGATAATATTAATAACAATATAAGGATATCTTACATAAAATTCTTAAATATATCCTTTATTTCTTGAGTTAGTATTTCTATTGTTATTGTCATTGTAACTATATAAAAGTTAATTGGAAAAATCGTAATTTTTCTGAAGAAACATTCAGCATTTTGAAATTGTGAAGAAAGTGTACTTTTTGAAAACAATACATTGTTTTCAAAACAAACGTTGTTTGAAAAAAAACAAAGAAAGAAGGAAATGCAACATTTGAAAACAAGATATTGTTTTCACTTTGTGATACATCTATTGGTCTATCTGTAGACATGCATCATTTCTGTTTTTTGAGGGAAAGGAAAAATTATTTTCATTTTTGATACATACTAATACAATTAAAAATTGTAAAATAAATTTTACAATTTAACTTTGCAGAATCTTCCAATGGTTTTAATTTCGACCACTAAAGGGAGATAAGTATAGAAAATGAGTTTAAATTTAAATGGCTATTGTAAGTAATATATTGCTTATAGAAATTTGGGAGATAGAGGAATGATAATACTGGGCAACAAATTTTCATAAAAGTCATGCCTCTGAGATAAAAGTAGCCATTTCTTAAATATTTCAAGTTGCTGAACATGAATATGACAAAAAAAAAATCATGGGAAATGCAAAATTGGCTACAATTTCTGAGAAATCTGCAATAGTTTCTTATATAATAGAGTAATACATACATATGACATGTATCAGTAAAACTCTGCTTTTGCTTGTCGCTTATACAGCTACTCAGGACATCTATGGCAAGCGTCCAACAGCAGTCAGCCAACATTGAAGTGGACCTGTTTCCCTGGTATCGTTTCTCCATCGTTGCAATGTCCTGGTGAAAATGTTCACCAGTGCTCATCACTAACCATGCCGCAGTTGTCGGGGAAGAAATCTAAGTGGGAATGGAGAAGGTAGATCTTTAAGGACATATTGCAGCCAAGTTTGTGATACAGAGACAACATGTCCTTAAACAGTTTCTTGTAGTTCTCTGCCCTGACATTCCTGAAGAAATTAGTTGACACCAGATGAAATGCGTCCCAAGCCTTTTTCTCAGCACCCTGAAGCAGGTTGTCGAATATCTGGTCTGAACAGCTCATGGATCTGATGATCTACAAAAATTCCCTCTTCAATTTTCAATGAGTCAAGGGAATTTGTCAGCCAAGTACATGAAAGATGATGCAGTCCGGTCCATGACTTTTACAAAGTTTTTCATCACATCAAGTTTGATGTGATGGACAGTAGAGGATTTTGTGTGTTTCTGCTAGTGCTGGGAGTTCCACATTCTTCTCTCAGACTTTCAGAGATTTCCTCTTAGGCCAGTTTCTCTGCACATAGTGCAAAGTCTTTGCTCGACTGTCCCATTCACATAAGAAACAGCAGTAATTCTTATATCCCAGCTGCAGACCCATCAGCAGAACCACTACCTTCAAGTCACAACAGAGATGCCAGCCATACTTGCTATATTGAAGACAGTTCAACAGCTATTTTAGGATGTTTCAGGTTTCTTACATGTAGACAGTGTGACTGACTGGAATGGATGAAAGTCGATTTTCATTATACAGCAACACAGCCTTGAGACTGAATTTCAAGGAGTCTATGAATAATCACCATTCTTGAGGGTCATGTTTTATTCCGAGGGCATTCATCAGGCCATCTGCATTGGAGCAGAACACAAGGTCATCTTCCTTTCTGCAGTAAGGTGCAAACTTCTCATGACGAGTTCAAAATGAATTCACTCGGACATTTTCCTTGAAAAGATTCCATTGTTTAAATCTTGATCCAAGTAACTCTGCTTTAGCCTTGGACAGCTCCAGATTACGAACAAGATCGTTTATTTCTTCTTCAGTGAGAATGTGTGGCACAGATGACACACTGTGGCAGACATATAAGTCATCATTAGACACTGAAGGCTGCAGAGAACCCGATGTCAGTTTGCCTCCCTCCTCATTGTCTGAATTGGTGGAAAATTCTTTTGTAGGTTCGGGAAAGGGAAGGCCTTCGCCATGCGGAACTGGTCAGAGAGCAGACTGTATATTTGGGTACACTATTGTCCACTTCTTTTTCCTTGTGATGCCTCCAGAAACAGGTGGAACCATGCAGAAGTAGCAGTCATTTGCACAATTGCTTGGCTCTCTCCAAATCATGGGAACAGCAAACAGCATCGTCACTTTTTCACCTTTCAGCCACTTCAGAGGAAGATTTCTCGCACACGTACTGCAGCATATGTGTGGGGCCCAGGCCTTGTCCTGGTCCTCAATCTTGCATCCAAAATAAAACTCGTACACTGCTTTCACTATTGGAGTGATGGCTCTTTTCTGGCTTGCAAACATCACTTCCCTGCAAATGTAACAAAATGTATCTGCACTATTAAAACAGTTACAAGGCATCACTACTGCTGGATTAAACCTGCAAGGATCATTGTGTTGTACTTATGACTCAGGGGTAAATGGGAGTCGTTCAAAAGACTTGTTCATCCTACAAGACATCGATTACAACTAATGATTACATCATCTTTTGTCCGCGATGTCATGACTGAACTACATGGCATCAGACAATGATGCAATACCTCCGGGGGTTGTGTATATGGTGGGATGATGCAATACAACTCAATATGTTGCAATCTGGAGTTTAAAATACAATGTTGCAAAATGGTTACCTATGTACTCAATGTAATATACACCAATATGGTGTAGACCCCCCCCCCCCTTTTTCTAAATATAACTTTATGTGACCCCTCAAACTTTTTAATGTATATTTGTATTGCCTCCCCTCCTCACACACATTTTTTTCCTGTTCCTGAAAATAGCTCCCCCTACCCCCTGAAGAAATTCATTCCTTCTCCCATGCCAGAACCATTTTGATAATTATTGAACTGAGTTTGCTAGTCCCATAATGAGAAAAAATTTATCTGCACATCATAAAATTTATGAAGTTTTTATTAATTTGAAATAAGTTATTTATTGTAATTATTAATAAATAACTTGAATAGGGCATGTTTTGCAGTCCTGTAGGACATGCCACTGCATGTTCTGTTTTTGTGTTGCTCAGAAGCCTGATCTTCTTGTATTGATAACATGATGATTTAGCAACATTAAAAAAGTAAATACATACTATGCTGTAAAGAACAGTAAATTGTTAGTTTGACAAAATTGCCACTTTAATGCAGGGTCTGGTGAGGCTGCTCCACTCACACTGCCTTCATGCTGGTCCTGAGCTTGCATACCTCATAGATGAAAGTATTCATGAACAACTACAGTCTCCTTGTCTATTTGTTTGAATGGTGAAGGTTCCAAGTTTGGAAAAAAATATTTTGGCACACAATGATGTTTCGAAACTGCCATAATTTCTATCTTAATTTAGTTATGGAGCTAAAATTAGGCTCATAAGGCTAAAAACTTCTTTTATCTATGATGTACAGCATGCTAAGTTTAAGGCATTTAAAATTCCAAAATTATACAATTTGACTTTGGATTTCTCAAAATGCTATCTTTTTGTTTTGGAAAAATTAAGATGTGAATATTCTTACATCTGTATGAATTTGAAGTTGGAATGACCATGGAATCATATTCCTCAAAATGATACACCTCTACTAATGATATGTACTACAAACTCTAAAGATTGAGGCATGTTTGTTACAGATTGGGTACATATAGATGCACAATATCACAAAAGGATAGTGATATGTGTAAATCATTAGTGCTATAAGAAAAAAGTCACAATTTGGTGGGATTCACATTTTTAAAGCTTTAAATTTTACGAGCCTGTAAACTGGAATAAATCCAGAAGATCAGCTGTTTTTTCACTGTGGTTAACCAAAAAACAAATTTAATTTTTGAACTTCTTGAAATCCAAAGTGAATGCACAGTATTCCCTGTTAAGAAACAATAATTAATAGATTCTGAAAAAAATTCATTGCCGCCACGGCGGGAATCGAACCCGCATCTCTCCAGATTCATGCCAGAGCGCGCTACCATTGCACCACGCGTCGGACAACGAATATTTTCAGAATATGACCTTTTAAGTTTTTCTTCTTGAGACGTGACTGAGACAGCGCCATCTATACTCAAGGAGATGCAACGTTTTACAGTCGTTGCATTTGATTATCAGATGTTAATGAGAAGGTCGCTAACGCTACCGCGTTAAATATATAATTGAAATCCAAAGTGAATGCACAGTATTCCCTGTTAAGAAACAATAATTAATAGATTCTGAAAAAAATTCATCGCCGCCACGGCGGGAATCGAACCCGCATCTCTCCAGATTCATGCCAGAGCGCGCTACCATTGCACCACGCGTCGGACAACGAATATTTTCAGAATATGACCTTTTAAGTTTTTCTTCTTGAGACGTGACTGAGACAGCACCATCTATACTCAAGGAGATGCAACGTTTTACAGTCGTTGCATTTGATTATCAGATGTTAATGAGAAGGTCGCTAACGCTACCGCGTTAAATATATAATTGAAATCCAAAGTGAATGCACAGTATTCCCTGTTAAGAAACAATAATTAATAGATTCTGAAAAAAATTCATCGCCGCCACGGCGGGAATTGAACCCGCATCTCTCCAGATTCATGCCAGAGCGCGCTACCATTGCACCACGCGTCGGACAACGAATATTTTCAGAATATGACCTAATAATTATTGTTTCTTAACAGGGAATACTGTGCATTCACTTTGGATTTCAATTATATATTTAACGCGGTAGCGTTAGCGACCTTCTCATTAACATCTGATAATCAAATGCAACGACTGTAAAACGTTGCATCTCCTTGAGTATAGATGGCGCTGTCTCAGTCACGTCTCAAGAAGAAAAACTTAAAAGGTCATATTCTGAAAATATTCGTTGTCCGACGCGTGGTGCAATGGTAGCGCACTCTGGCATGAATCTGGAGAGATGCGGGTTCGATTCCCGCCGTGGCGGCGATGAATTTTTTTCAGAATCTATTAATTGAACTTCTTTTATCAAATAACTAATAAAGTAATGTTATATACCAAATTTAACTAGCATTCAGTTCATAATTTTATGAAAATAAAATTTTTAATCAAAATGAAAACATATTAATTTAAAACTTTATCAGGGATTTAGTGGGAAAATGAACCTGGCAAATCAATTAAGGCTTAACTTTGAAAAACCTAATGAACAGAAATAATTATGTTGCATATTAATAAAAAGAAAAATTCTCAATAAATAGATACTTAGTAATACAGTTCAAATAAGAATATAAACTTTGTGATACTGATAAAACTCTCAATAGTAGAATTGTTGATAAAACATTAATTCAAGCATAAGAAATAGCAAAAATATTGCAGCATTATATACAATTGTCAATTCTGAATGAACTACAACTAATTTTAATAAATTTTTTATCATTAATTCAGTAGTAAAGTATCATGGGAAATGTCCTGTAGACATGGGACTCATAAAATAGTTCAGCTAACTATTTCACGAATTCCCATGTCTACAGGAAATCTCCCGTGATACTTTACTACTGAATTATTGATTTTAATACCATGAGTATGAGTGACAAAATAATAAATTTCATCATATGCAGCAATTTGGTTGGTTGTTTTTCAGCATAGTTGATTCCACAATCATGTCAAATAATATGTGGGAAAGGTTATAAGTCACCTTAGCTGAAAGAAAGGCCAGCTGCTGATGTGCAGTGGTTAGTATGCCTGGCATGTAACTGTGAAGTATGGGTTCGAATCCCACTCATGGTGAAGCCAAATTGTAATGGCCAGACAATTGAGTCAGAGCATTTCCAGGACAGCAAGGCTTGTGGAGTGCTCATGGTCAGCCATGGTTAGTACCTTCAAAAAGTGGTCCAAGGATGGAAAAACCATGAACTGACAATAACTTTGCCAAGTTATGAGGCAGCAAGGTGTGGACAGAATACGTCTCATCGATGCTAGAGGTGAGCAAAAGCTATCCCGTATGGTATGAGCCAACAGAAGGGATACTGTGGTGCAACTCGCCCATAATTTGAATGCTGGTGACAGGAGTAATGTGTCACAACACACAGTACATCAAACCCTGCTGAAAATGGGACTGTAGCTGCAGGCCACTCCGAGTGACCATGCTAACCTCTGTTCACTGTCAAAAGTGCCTACAATGGGCACGCGAGCATCAAAACTGGACCTTGAATGATTGGAAGAAGGTCATCTGGTCTGATGAATCTTGTTTCCTGTTGCACTATGTGGATGGCCGGTATGTGTGTGTTGTTTACCTGGGGAAATGTAGGCATCAGGATGCACCATGGGATGAAAACAAGCCAGTGGATGAAGTGTAATATTTTGGACTATGTTCTGCTGGAAAACCCTGGATCCAGTCATTCATGTGCAGGAAACTATGATGTCTACCACCTACGTAAACCTCATTGTAGACCAGATACATCCTTCCATGGCAACGATATATATCCATCTAGTAGTCCTTCTTTCATCAGGATATTGTGCCATGCCACACTGCCTGGATTGTTTGAAAATGGTTTGCAGAGCATGAGGAAGACTTCCAGGTATTGACCTAGCCTCCAAATTCCCCAGACATCAATTCAATCGAGCATCTGTGGTTTGTGTTGGAACAGCATATCCGATCTGCAGCTGCTCAACCACATAACTTACGAGAGTTAAAGGATCTGCTGGTTATGTGTGGTACCAGATAACACAAGACACCTTTCAAAATCTTTTAACGTCCATGCCTTGCTGAGTAAGAGCTATTTTGGGGGCACGTGGAGGACCAACATCATATTAGGCAGGTGCTCATGATGTTTTGGCTCTTCAGTGTATATCTTAATAATATGCAGTGTACAACAAGACATCCACATGAACAACAACTTTATAGTATATTTGAACTTTAAATTCAAATTATCTTCACAATTTTTATCACTGAAAATTTAAACCTGTTGACAAACTCTTAGGAGAATTCAAAATCATGATAATTATGTTATATATGTGCTTTGATAAGTTGTGATAATTCATAAAAAAAGTAATGTTTTGTTAACAGATTTGACATATTTTAGAGCATTATCATTTGGATTGAATTATTGAAGATCTAATCAATAAAGAAGCAAATTAGGTTACATAGAGATTGACTTTTATGAATTTTATTATTCATTATTTTATGAATTAACTTCAACACCTTAAATTAATCCAATTCATTATGTACATTTTATGAAGGACTATCAAAAACTCTATTGAGAACTTTGTCAGTATCATAGTGTTTTTATATTCTTTTAAGAAAAATAATATCTGAATAATATATTAAAAATAACAACTGCAAAACAAAAGTCTTTTTTTGTAATTTTTCTCTCTGTGGTCTAGCTTAAATCAAGGCTGGTATTATGTAAGATGATTGTACCAGCATATATTCTGTCACCTTATGCAATACTTTGGCGATCTTCCTTACAAAGGAGTGTTACAAGTTAGGTGCACTAAGGCTAAAAAATGTGTTCTAACATCCTCTGAATACCTAGAAAAACATTTTGTTTGGGGGGAGGGACATTTTTCAATTGTTCAATGTAAACTCATGATTTGTTTAAAATGAAAAGTTTCCAAAGGAGTAATAGACCCCACCCCCCTCAACATAGCAGCAGAGAGAGAGAGAAGTTAGAAAACCTTGATAAAATTAAATTGTATATATCAATTAATATACCATAATGATTAGAATTATATTTTCCAACTTTGTGTAAATAATATAGCCTTTGATGTATATGTATATTTTTTCTTTTTAGTAATGTACATGGGAGCTATACCATTTTATCCTTCTGTGTCAAATTTGTTGCCTCAACCTGGATCTCCAGTTTGGCCTTGTGCACCTATGCCTCCACTCTCAGCATGCCCTATGTCACCTTCTCCTTATGGTGCATCATTTGTTCCCAGCAGTAATTGTGGTTTGAGTACATCACAAGCATTTCCTTCCTTCTCACATCATGCTGTCAGTACTCAGATGGATAATAAACTTAATATACACTCATCTGGAGCCACAGCTACATCTTCAGTCCTAACAACTACAACTACAGTTGCTTCTGGAACAGTATCTAGTTTTAAGGTAATATCCGTGTTTTTTAATCCTTATAAGAGATAATTTTAGCTATGGGTGTAATTCTTGCCACTCTTATAGGTAGCAGAATTTGTCATGACATCAGAACACTGCGGAGAGATTTCAACCTTCAATTATATGAAGGCCATTTATTAGTTTCAGTTAAATTATTTTAAAGGTTGGAATATAAATTTTCAATTTCGAATACTAATTTTCAGACTGAAAGAATTATTTGTAATTGACTAATTTTTATTATAACAGAAGTGGTTCAGCAAGACCCTCACTGATTGGGGGGGGGGGGGGGAGTTACCTTTCTAAGATTGCCATGAACAGCAAATCAGCAAACATTGAGACTAAAAGCTTACAGGAAAATTGGGTTAGCACCAACATTATACATACTTAATGCTACACAGCATATGAATGTGTGCAATGTTTATTGCATTATATATTTCAGTTTACTGTACACCAAAATGAAATCCATAAAGGCATTTTAAGTAGTGTTTTAAAACAAAAAGAAAAAAACTTGATTATAGTGATTTTGCTGAAAGTTATTAGCAGAATGGGAGTTTGGTTCAAAGTCATCAAGGGATGACAGCAGTGTTGGAACTAGATATTCTTGCATCCAGGATAAATAATAAATATTATATTATTAATATTTTGAAATATATATGGAATTAAAAAGCAAAACGGAGTTATGCAAAAACTTGTGACCATTTTGGGGTCAATATTGTATTCATTTTGTGGTGAATATGTAAACCAGTGGTAAAACTGCTTCTGAGGCTCCAAGCATGCAAATGAACCATTTGTACAGAAAGGCATTCCCTAATAGATCTGTTTATTGTTTGCCCATCAGTTGTGTATATTCTGTATTTTTATGTATGAATTGCAAATTGAATAAATGCAAAGAACATTCATTTGTTAAAGATAAAGAATAACAAAAAATTATCAATCTGCATGCTGATTATGTTTCATTACTAAAGACTGATTAAAATGCTGAAATATTTTTTGATTATAATTTAATACTTTTACTTATTTTTTCCTACAATTGCAAGAAATGTTTCAATTTTAAATTATTCTGAGCCCTATAGTTTGCACTACTCAACTGAGAATGAAGTTCAGAAATGATTAAGTGCAAATCACTCTTTATTGAATTTGGAAATGCTTCAGGTATTTCTTACCCACACACAATTTATTTTAATTAGTTGGTTTGCTGTTAACGTGCAATATGAGTATCATCATGTGATACAATAATGAATGTCAGCAGGGACAGATCTAGGGGGGAGGGCCATGTCTCCCCTCCAAAAAAAATTTTTTTTTCTAGATCTGAACCTGGATGTCAACATCACATCCAAGATTTCAATTCCATGATAGTTCTGCAGAATCTTGAATTCCATGATAATTCTGCAGAAAGAAATATTAAGTACTTCCAAACCAAGCAATTTTCTACACTTATAAACCTATGACCCTCATAGTTCACTATCAATATGCACTTACTTATACACTTACGGAATTTGCACCTTACACCCTCCAAATATTTTACAGAAAACAGCCTTTTGTTCTATAAAATTTTTTAAGCAAAGCATTTGGAAAATTTATACCAATACTTACACTGAAGAGCCAAAACATTATGACCAGTGCGTCTTTATGCAAATCGAAGCAACTGCAGGTAAACGACGGCACATGTGAAGGTCATAAAATGGTATAAATAACACCTGATACTGAGCTCTGTTAATCAGTGTTATTCTTGTTCTTCAGATGGGAAAGGCAACAGATTTAAGTGAGTTTGACAAAGGCGAAATTGTTATGGCCAGACAACTGAATCAAAGCATTTCTGAGACTGCAAGGCTTGTGGGGTGCTCACGGTCAGCTGTGGTTAGTACCTTCAAAGAGTGGTTCAAAATTTGAAAAAACATAGAAGGGATACTGTGGCAGTGCCATTTTAACAGTATTGTAGGCTCCTGTGCAAAGCAATGCACTGGTGTCCCTACCCACTCACCTACAGGCAAAAAAATGTAAATGGTCAATGAAATTAAACCTATAGATTTATTGGTACTTGTAACAAAATCAATGTTTAAACATAAAAAACATTCTAGAAGAGGATTA